>JAUMGZ010011842.1:0-10168 GCA_032359645.1 Pododesmus macrochisma | reverse complement strand
ACTTAATATGAGAAATTAATGTGTAAACAACTATATGGAATTTTAGTCAATAGTGTACTTACTGGGAGAATGTTAACATACAGGCAGATATTTTGCTCACTATTTACATACGGCTGCTTGGAATTTGATTGTCACTATTAATTGTTGTTTTGACTGATTTAACTGTGGAGTCTACCCTAAGAAGTGAATGTATCATGGTGAGGCCTTCGTAATGATTAAGTGAGCTCAACACATCGAATTAAAACAGAAACATCTTATACAAGTTATCAAGACAGATTTTTAATTGGTTGAAAATGAATAATTTAATGGTAGATTTCACCTATGTTGCAGTTTGCAGTAAACATACAATGTATATATCCATCACTTGTTGCTTTATGTCAAACCTCAAAGCTTTGGCCCTGTAGTTCACAAAGGAAATTTGAAATTGTAAACCCTTGATAGGTCTTTTTACCTTGAACTTTGCTCAAACAAACTTTTCTTTGGTTCATCCGTAAACTTTCTTATCATTGCATTTGATTTCTTCAGTAGCCTTGTTGTTGTCTCCTTTATATGACTTATTGCTGCAAAAATATTGGCTATTTTGAAATCTTATTACCTCTCCTCTGGAATGGAGAGTAAAAAAAACAAAAACAAATTCTATTTGGTTCACTTGCACCTGCTTACTGCACATACTTATATTTATAGTGGTTCAAAGGCAACCATCTTGAATATTTCTTTATTCATTCATTAATTAAGTTGTATCTTAGATGGCATGTCTCTTAAGATAAATTTACTCGTCCATATGTTCCAAGGAAGGCCATCATGACATAGATGTTGAGAAGTGTTGTGGTTATCATTTCTTGTGAACTAAGAAGCTATGATAATGAGATTTTCAAGTTTTTTTGACAGACGAATTGTGAACTAAGAAGCTATGATAATGAGATTTTCAAGTTTTTCTGACAGACGAATTGTGAACTAAGAAGCTATGATAATGTGATTTTCAAGTTTTTCTGACAGACGAATTGTGAATTAAGAAGCTATGATACTGAGATTTTCAAGTTTTTCTGACAGTCAAATTGTATTAAAAAAATAGGTTATAGTGAGCATTATGACCCAGCATCATGGATATCTTGTTATTCTCACGCCACATTAATTTAGAACATTAATAACTTCATTTAAACAAAGTGAAATGTTTACATCAGTTGTTTGTTATGCCATAAGGAGTCTGCATGTGGTTTACAGAGGCTGAATGAGAAAGGTCAAGGTCAGAGAATATTTGGTTATTTTTAGTCCATCTGGACCGATTCAGGTCCAAGGTGGTTTTTTCTCATACAAATCCCGTCCTTCATCCTTCCGTCGTCCTCCAGTCCGTCGTTAACTTTTGCTTTAAACGACATCTCCTCTGAAACTACTAGGCAGATTTCAACCAAATTTGTACAAATGAAGGACCTGACCCCCAGGGGACAGGTGGGCGGGACCAAAAGGGTTAGATTTGACAGTAAGCCTTCAAACGACATCTCCTCTGAGACTATGAGACAGATATCAACCAAATTTGGCTGGAAGCATGCTTAGGGGTAGGGGATTAAAGATTGTACAAATGAAGGATCTGAACCCCAGGGGACAGGTGGGAGGGGCCAAAAGTGGTTAATTTGACAGTATGACTTCAAACCACATCTCCTCTGAGACTATTGGACAGATATCAACCAAATTTGGCTGGAAGCATAGGGGTAGGGGATTCAAGATTGTACAAATGAAGGACCTGACCCCCCAACAGGGGACAGGTGGGTGGGGACTAAAGGGGTAAATTTGACAGTTTGCCTTTAAAACATCATCTCCTCTGAGACTATTGGGCAGATTTCAACCAAATTTGGCAGGAAGCATCCTTATGGGAAGGGGATTCAAGATTGTACAAATGAAGTCCCTCACACCCCAGGGGACAGGTGGGTGGGGCCAAAAGGGGTAAATTTGACAGTGTGCCTTTAAACCACATCTTCTCTGAAACTACTTATCAGATTTCAAACAAATATGGCAGGAAGCATCCTTAGGGGAAGTGGTTTCAATATTGTACAGATCTTCAAGATTTCAACCAGATGGAAGTTAAGGCCCAATGGGCCTCTTGTTAATAGTTTAAAATTTTATTTATATTGAAGATGCTCAGCAAAGATAGTGCATCTTTAATGAAGCATTTTATTCCAATGCAGAAGAGGAATATGGAATCTCATGAACCCCTCTAGATTTATTATAATGTGTCTAGTATATAGTTCATGAATATAAACTCTTCAATCCTATTTACTTATGAATAGTAATGATTAAGGAATTTATCATCCAGCAGTTCAATGTTCATTAACTTAATATGCAGTGTCACACTGCTGTTTAATGTGTCAATGAATTATTTTAATAATTAAATTGGTTTTGATTTGATTTTTAAGGCTTCATGTTCTCCAATGCATAAATTTGAATAGTTGTGTATAAAACCAAAAGACAACACAATTTGTGTTTCATACTTTTTAATGCTTTGCTTATTTAGTCCATCTGGACCAAAGGTCCAAGGTGTACTTTTCTCATACTAATCCCGTCCATCATCCGTCCGTCTTCTTAAACTTTCCACATTTTCAACTTCTTCTCCAAAACAACTGGACCAATTTCATCCAAACTTTGTAGGAAGTATCCCTAGGGAAAGGGGTTCAGATTTGTTTAAATGAAGGTGCTGGGTCCCCAACAGGCCAAAAAGGTGGGAAATTTGACAAAATTTCAAAAAACTTCTAATAAACTAGAAGGTCTTGAGCTGAATGCATTGGTATGTAGTTACTTTAGGGCACAAGGAACCAAGTTTGTTCAAGGCCTTACTGTGGGGTCAAAAAATAGGTTACACATTTTGGTGTCAAAGTTCAATACTATAGCAACTATGTTAACTTTTCACATTTTCGACTTCTTGTCCAAAACTACTGAACAAATTTCATCCAAACTTAGTAGGAAGTATCCCTGTGGGAATGGGGTTCAGATTTGTTCAAATGAAAGGGCTCTGCCCCCAAGGGGCATCACTCTTGGGTGCATGAGAGGGAACATTTGACAATATTTCATAAATCTTATTCTAATAAATTAGAAGAGTTAGAGCTTAATGCTTTTGTATGTAATAACAATAGGGCATGAAGAACAAAGTTTTTTCTACGCGTGACCCTGGGTAGAAAAATAGGTTATGCGTTTTGAGGGCAAAGTTCACACTATGTATATCGTGTATATAGCAAATATGTTACCCGGTATGTTTTCACATTTTTGACTTCTTGTCCAAAACTACTGGACCAATTTCATCCAAACTTGGTAAAAGACATTTCTGGGAGAAGGAAGTTCAGACTTGTTCAAATGATGGATCCCAATTCCCAAGGGGTGCCTCTAAGGGGCACAAATGGGGAGAATTTCAAAAATAAGTTTCTTATGAACTTGATGGCTAAGAGCTTAATGCTTTGGTATGAAGTAAATTTAGGGCATGGAGAATCATGTTTTTTTAAGGCGTGATCCTTGGTTCAAAAATAGTTATGCATTAAGGGGTCAAAGTTCAACATTATACATATATAGCAAGTAACTTTTCAAAATTTCTAATTCTTGTCCAAAATTACTGGACCAATATCATCCAAACTTGGAAGAAGGCATCCCTAGGGGTAGAGACTTCAGGTTTATTCAAATGATGGGGCCCAGTCCCCAGGGGGCGCCACTTTAGGGGCCCAAATGGGGAAAATTTGACAATATTTAAAAAAAAAAAAAACTCTTCTATAAACTAGAAGGCCTAGTGCTTAATGCTTTGATACATAGTACCTTTATGGCACAGAGAACCATGTTTGTTCAATGTTGGGATCTAAAGTATTCAAATGCCAAAAATTTGCTTAAAGGATCCAGATGGACGTTAAGGCCTAATAGGCCTCTTATTATAACTTAGGAAAGGTATCAAGATTTTAGTTTCAAAGAGTTTTAATTTCATCTCCATACCTAAGTTTCTGTCATATATTTGATAAATGGTTGATTGAGTGCATTGTTTGTGAGTATTTATTTATATGTTCATGAATATTTCTCATATGTTTAATAATTAATTAGTTGAATACCTATTATTTGAAAGATTAAGTGAGGTGTAGCATGTTTTGTAAGATGAAATTGGAAGATAAGCTAATTTCAGTAAAATCCTGTTTTAACCAAATGTTTTTAACATTCCTTAAACCATTACAAAATGATTGTATATGTGTTGATGTATTACCCAGTAGTTAGTTTCTTAGTAAGTCTGAAATGTGGTGGATTTTTGCAAGTTGTTTTTCTCCTGGTAAATTCCCATAGCATTGTGACTACCGCTTGTAAATTACAGGATACTTTGTTGCAATGTGAAGGTGGGGATTCACTTATAAACAGCTAAGATGCATTGTTGCAAACTCATCAAATGTGATGACTTGACCTCGTCTTGTATTAATTATCCTGCTAACAAGATGATAGAAGTGGTTGTGAGAACGTTTTATTTACTTTATAACTTATTCAAAATTATAGAAAACAAAGTTTGAAAATAGAATTATGAAGCATCTATGTTTTATATTGATTCACTTTTAAATTTTGCTTTTTGACTTGTAAGATGTGCAATGACCTTATAAAAGAGAATTTATCAAATATGTAGTACCAAACAGCTTCAGAACAAAGGTAGGGTTTTAACTTGTAATTCAGCTATGCAGGAGATTTTAATTATGAAATCATTGTAAATATCTTTTATGAAAAGCTGGTTTATATTTTGACAAATCAAACTTACAACATAGCTTTGCAAAGAACGCTATCATTTTGTTGAGTGATGTGAACCATCTTATTCCCATTTAAACCAAATCACAATATTGCAATCATAGATATTATGGGTCTATTTGTATGATCATTTGACCAAACTTAGTTTGAGATTGCCAGACTTAATTCTCAAAGTTCCTTTTATTTCATGTTTCAAAAACATTTTCATAAGTTCACAAGTATTTTACTTTATAATTATGTGTCATTTTTAGTGCAACCAGTTGGTGCAATGATAAATCTACGATTTTTTCAATAATATGTATTGTGTGCCTGCTTCTGATTATTAACTATTAAAACAGTTTTCTGTCCATTCATTGTCTCTACAGTCAGAAATATTCAGGAATTTGTGATGTAAAGAGATTATGCCTCCGGACTGGTTTTCAATTAATGAATTTGATAACTAAAATGTCATTGATTTGTGTACAGTGACCAGTAAATGAAAAGCGACACATACTCTAATTTCATTCTTAAAATAAAAAACATAAATATAAACTTTTTACCCTAATAATAAATTGAAACATGATAGTTTCTAATAAGTAAAGTCTAGTGTTTGGTCGACAAGTTTAACTTCACTAATTATCTCCCTTTGAGTAATTACTTCCCCTTGGTCTCATTGTCTTCTGCTGTTTTTAACTTAAATGGAGTCTAGTTTAGTGTAAAAAGAATTTCGTTTCTTTTTGGATTAAATATTTCACCATCAAAGTTTATATAAAAGAATAAAACACAAATTCTTTAACTTTTTTGTCACTTTGATTTTCTATCCAGTTTTTTAGCTAATCTTAGTTTTGAACACCCAAAATCTCCCTTTTCCTGTGTTTATAAGATGTTTATACTTCATACAAACTGATGTTAAGAAACTTTGATCATGTGGATCTATTTTAGATCAGATAGATTTTCTTAATTACTATGTTTGTCGATGTTAAGAATTCATGCAAAATGATAAATTCATTAGTGTACATAGGTACATTTTTGAATGAATGTCTAGTTGAGTCTCAGTGTTTTTAATAAACTTATTTCAATTTTTGTTGTTGTTAAGATCAACCTTAATATATTGTTTGTTTCCCCTTCAAATAATACTTAAATGAAGTAGTCAGGGCATAAAGTGTTCGTTTTTTCCGTCCTTCGCAGTCACACTTTCGCGACTTTTTGATTAAGTCCCCCAGACTTGAAACTTCATATGTGGTTTCACCTTGAAGTGTTCTACATGCAAAATTTAAGGTAGGTCCCTATGACCTATCGTGACCTAGATTGTACACGTCATTGATATCACTTAGAATCTTAGTTAGACTTTTTGATAAACTCTGTTTACTAGGAAGTTTAAGTCCCCCAGACTTGAAACTAAGTATGTGGTTTCACCTTGAAGAGTTCAACATGCAAAATCAAAGGTAGGTCACTTTGACCTATCTTGACCTAGATTTTACAAATGTATTGATTACACCTAGAATCTTGCTTAGACTTTTTGATCGCCTCTATTGAGTAGCAAGTTTAAGTACCACAGACTTGAAACTTCATATATATTTCATCTTGAAGTGTTTTCCCTGCAAAATCAAAGGTTGGTCACTTTAACCTTTTTTGACCTAGATTTTCCACTTCATTGATTTCACTTAGATTTTTAGTTAAACTTTTTAATCGACTCTATGTACAAGGAAGGATAATATCCAGTCTTGAAACTTCATGTGTTTCTCTTTAGAGAATTATACAAACAAAATCAAGAAAGTACCTTTAGGTGGGTTCAATCTTTTGTGACCTAGATTTTCCACTTAGATTCTTAGTTTAAATCTTTCTCTTTGCTATGACTTACACTGTGCGGGGGCATGTTTTACAAACATTCTCTAGTTGTTTTTGTTTTTTTGACAGTCATTCAATAGAATGAAACTAAAATATCAAAGGTTTGAAAATTGACACACGAAAATCAGTTATCTCCATTACACATTTTAATTTTTAAAAAGTGAGTTGCTTACATCTTGAAATGAAATGCAGGATAGTGCATTTTGGAAATTTTCATGTAAAATCAAAAAGAGTTTAAACAGGACAAACATATTTTTTAGTTTGGGCATTTTCAATAGGTAAGTTGATGAAGGGAAACAAACATAATATTACTTTGGCCAAGATACTATATCTTAATAGTAAATAAATTTTTGTTACAACAATGCATCATAACATCTAACTTTGTATGTTTTTGGTAGAAAATCTATTTTTGCATAATCTTGACACGAGAACATCCTGGATGTTTCATTAAGAATTTGAAATCATCAGTTTATGATTTAAAGCTCACATTAATTAATTTAATTTATTGTTATTTTGTTTGATATCTTGTAAAAATATATGATGAAAAGGGAGTTTGAATTCACCAGTCTATAGTTTGCTCTTACGGAGACTAGGATTGAGGGTCCACACCAGTCTAGTTTGAATGCACCATATGCAGCTTGCTCTGACCAGACATGGGTCCTTGGTATCTCCCATTCCACAATTATATTTTCCATGTTGAATATTGTGATGTTTATATCTTGATTGTGCATATTGTTCTGATTTGGTTGTCATTTCAATAAAGGGTTGAAGATATCTATGCATTTTTAATTATTTCCAGAAATAATGTTAGAAAGTTTTAAAAGTATAAGTAAGTGTTAAAACATGATTGAATAACCATTTGGCACCCACACACACATTTTTGAGCTCAGTCGAGACTCTGTCTTGAGGTGACATATTGCCATCGCCTTTTATCCATTGTTCATGGTGCGTCCGCAAGCTTTTCACATTTTCGTCTTCTTCTCAGAAACATTTAGCCAAATTGCAATGAAATTTGGTATGCAGCTTCAGTACCCATAGGAGTATTAAAATTGTAATTTTTATAGTCCCTGTCCACCTTTTGCCTTTGAGGCAGTGCCAAAACCATGAAAAACCATGTCATTTTTGAAAATCTTCTTCTCTACTTGGAGAATTTCTACTGTTAGCCTCAAGGGGTTGGCCAATTTAGGGGTAGGGCCAAAACCATGAGAAAACATGTTATTTTAGTCCACCTGGACAAACCTTTCTTATACCAATCTGTCTGTCGTCGTCATCCGTCGTCAACTTTCACATTTTAAACTTCTTCTCAAAAAATATTGAAGCAATATTGACCAAACTTGCTGTGAATGTTCCTTGCATGGTTCTCTTTCAGAATTTTGATTGATGTTGCCAAGTTCCATCGAGTTTGGCTGCCATGGCTTATGATTGGTAGAAACAATTTCGACTTCTTGTCAAGCACCGTTGGTCAGATTTTCACAAAACTTAATGTAAACGTTTATTGCATGTTTCCCTCTCAGAATTGTGTTTGACTGTGTTTGATCGATGTTACCGAACTCTATCCAGTATGGTCCCATGGCATCTGATTGGCTGAGACATTTTTGCCAAGAACCAACAATCATGTCCAAGACATGTGTTTACGATATCGTCGATATTAAGACCGAAATCTGCATTAATATTTCAATCTATTTAGAGTCTTTTCATTCAAAATCAGACGTGACGTCCTTGTTGATATAAACACCGATATCATCGATATCGATCTTAAATAATTTTTACTATCAATAATTATGCTCTTTTCATTTTATCACTCTATTATGTTTTTAGTCCTTGTTAGTGATATCATATTTGTAATTAAAAATTTATCTTTATTGTAATCACGTCAGTCTGAACGTCGCGATAGTCCAGTGGTTAGGGAGCTTGCTTCGCGCTGGTAGACTGGTGCTAGAAGTCACGCACGTGGGATCGAATCCCAGTAGGGTCAAAACCTAAGACATTAAAAATATGCCATTTTCTTGCTCCCTGCTAAGCGCCCAGCTTTACTGGGTAGGAGGAGGACTGGTTGGCTCAATATCAGTATATTGTGACCGAGTGAAGTATCGTATCAATCTGTCTGCAGTGTGATATTTCAGTGAGACAGCACTATAAAGTCGCCATATGTGCGCACTGTCGCAATCAGACACCGCCTTGCTATTACATGTACCTATACATGAGTTAAAGGGACGCTAAACCCCAATAAAACAAACAAACTGAACATAGTCTGGAAAATGAACATGCAATCTGATTAAAATACCGATCTCCGTGTACGTCACACGCTATTGGAGATCGGTATTTTAATCAGATTGATAACACATGCAATAAAAACTATAGACACGCATGTGACTTGTGAAGTATCCATGTTACGGATTTGTTAACATTGTACTAATTGTACTATGACGTCATTTCTTTTATGACGTTACGTCTAAAGAACAACGGACAAAGTTTACTTGAACTGAATGCCCGATCAATTCATCAAAGAAGATGGTTTTACAAACGGACAAGACTTTCTATCTATTGACGTTGTGAAGAACGCAAATCAGATTTACAATGATATAACTGAAGTCTGCTTGGCTAGTATGATTAACAAGATATACGAGCTACCTATCATAATGCATCTTCTTTCCAGGAATATTTGTTTGTAAAATATATCAATATTTTAACTGGGGCATCCAGACACTTTTACATAAAAAATGTAGAAAATTACATGTGCTTACAATTATGATTTACATTCGAACATCCGACGTTATCGACGATATCGACACGACATAACAGGGACAGCAAGAAACCTTCCATTTTTATCTAAGCATAATATGAAGTGTTGATGTCGAATCCGACACTTTTTCGACCTCTTGTATCAGTTTCTACTCGTGCATGACTGGCGCGGTGGCCTTGTGGTTAGCGCGTTCGCCTCGTTTCGGTACACTGGTGACAAGAATCCGCGGTCGCGGGTTTGAGTTCTGGTGGCGCCATATCCCAAGACGTTAAAATTGGACACTCTTCTTGCTCTCTGCTTAACGCGTAGCATTAATTGGAAGAAGAAGGACTCGTTGGCTCGGTGTCAGGATGATGCTACCTTGTGAAGTATCATGCCAAAGTGTCTGCGGCGTGATATTCCAGAGAGGCCGCACTATAAATTCGCCATAAGTGCGCACTGTCGCAAGCAGACACTGTCTCGATATAACTTATACATGCGTTAAAGGGACGCTAAAACCCCAAAAAAACAAACAAACAAACCTACTCGTGCATGATTGAGTGATCAGTTTTATAAAATTCTTGACAGATGTTCTTTGCATGTAACAAAGCAAATCGAGTTAAGAATCTTACTCTTGGGTTTTAAAGCTGTAATATTCTCCAAAACGGTACATTTCAATCAACCAAAATCAGCTACAAACGTCAAGTAAATACCTAGATTAGAACAGAAATGGCAGTTGCATGGTTATAAAATGTGATGTAATCGAGTAAACAATAGATAGAAATCGGGTATTTTCCTATTGATGCCGCCTAATTAAAATTCGGCACCTTGACCTCCGGAAATCACCGAAGTCTTTGTAAATTCCAACGATTAAGC
>JAUMGZ010011831.1:0-10169 GCA_032359645.1 Pododesmus macrochisma | reverse complement strand
TGGAAGTCGAATATAAAACATAAACTTTGTAGAACGTGTAACCAACGTAATCATGCTGAGCGTCAGATATAACACATGAATTCTGTAGAACACGTAAATGATGTCAAACAACTGACGTCATATAAAACATGAGCTCTATTGGATATGTAACCTAGCTTCTTCATGATGTTGGACGTCAGATTTAACGACAGCTAACTGTTACATGCGGCTTACCCCCCAAACTATCACCGAAACTATTAAATTTGACATATTTGAATAGCAGGGATGGGAAGAATGCGAGACAGTTGATTCTAGATATGTACATGTTGAACCAACATTGTTTCCCTGCTAAAAGTATTGTGTAGAACAAGTTCAAACACATATATTCATTAATCATATCAGTGACTCCTTTAGACATGTAAAATCCACAACTCTTCCTTTTCACTAGGATATATACTGTGTGTGATTCGAACCCAAACAATGAAACTACTATACCAACATCCTTTTGAAAATGATCTAAAGTACATATTGCTTGTTTCAGTTGAGTGACCTTGACCCCTACAAGCCCAAAAAATCAATAGAGTCATTCCAATTCTACAAAGGAAACAACGAATCAAATATGGATTAGTCCCAATCAATATTGCTAATGTCGTACTTAAGCGTGTATTTTATTTCAGTATTTATAACGATGATTTGTTTGTTTGTTTTATTGGGGTTTTACGTCCCTTTCAACTCATGATTAGGTTATATCGAGATGTTGTTTACTTGTTACAGCGCGCACTTAAGGCGACTTTATAGTGCTTCCTCACTGAAATATCATGCCGCAGCCACATTGACATGATACTTCACTCGGTCTCATTATACTGACAACGAGCCAGCAAGTCCTTTTCCTACCCAGTAATGTTGCGCGTTAAGCAGGGAGCGAGAAAAATGCCCAATTTGAACGTTTGTGCATAAAGGGGAATAACTCAGTTTTATGACAGACATATTTATACGGCGACACAATGGCTTCATCATCTGTTATTGAGGTCCGCATTTTAATCAAAATTTATTAGGGTCATCGATATTTCACTACCGATGTTTGTAAAACACATCAATCTAAAACGATTGGGCACATTATATTGAAACTTTATGTATATGTTTTTTGAGAATAAGCAGATGTTCCTTTATTTTGATTGTTTCTATTAAACTTTCCCACAAAAGAAATGCTTCTAATAAAGATATCTATGGGGCCTGAAAGGTCACCTGAGTGAGGCGTCCACCTGGATACACTGACAATGCTAGAATATCTTGCAACTAGATATGATAACCATTATTTACAAAACCAACATATCAGCTTAAACTCCAGAGTAAGATTCTTAACTTTATATTCTTTGTTATATGCAAAGAACATTTGTCAAGAGTTTCATGTAACAGATAAACCAATCATGGGTAGAGATTGATAAAAGTCTCATTAAATCATAGGCCATACTACATGAATATCGGATACAATGGTTCATGAAAAATAAGCAAGAGTATCCATATTGGATGGAGTTTATCATTGTCAGACACAGATCTCAAAAGAGGTCAATCAAGGAAGATCTGAAAGTTGTGAAAATCTGACCAACAATTCTTAACAAAAGATCGAACAAGTCTCGGACAATATGAAGCCAGGACAGCCATATTGGATGAAGTTTAGCAATGTCGGACACAAATTTCAAAAAGAACATGCACGGAACATCCTGAATAGAGTTTGGCATCGTCTGACACAAGTCTGAAAGGGGACCATACAAGGTCAACACCAAGTTTCATAAAAAATCTGAACAAAGGTTTTTAACAAGAAGTCAAAAATGTCTCAACCAATCAGAACCCAGGGCGCCCATATTGGATAAAGTTTGACAACATCGGACACAAATCTGAAAAGGAACCCCATATGATAAAATAGACTAAGCCAATTGAAGCGCCCCTTATTTGTTCGTTTATACACAGACTTTGTTTTCGTTTGCAAAATTTGTAAACATTGACTAAACGATCATGTATATCAAATATAAAAATAGTCATAGAATTGGTTCGCAAGATAATTTTTGAAAATGTACCTTATTTCCCCCTAATTGGACATCCATTGGAGTAAGCCCCTCTTTGTTCACAACCTTGAAGCAGTTTCCCATGGTAATACTTTCTGCCAAATTTCGTTGAAATTGCTAAGATGAGAAGTCGAAAATGTGAAAAGTTTATGAATGACGCACAACTGACAACGCGAGATGACAGATTACAACATGTCGCCACGAGCTATCTAAAAAGCTTAACACGAGGGGTAAACAAAAGTACCTTAAAACAAAATGGAGGCTGAAACGATTATCATTTCATTTTTCTAGTAGAATCATTCACACTGCTATTCTATTTAAAGCAATTCACCATTAGATAATTCTTATTGACGGTTCCCTTCACGTGTATTCTAAATGACTTGTCTGTTCATTTATTGCATTCTCTGTTCCATTCACTTGTACTTTCGTTGACTGTTGTCTTCACTTGTATTCTCATTGACTGTTGCCTTCACCTGTATTCTCATTGACTGTTCCATTCACTTGTACTTTCGTTGACTGTTCCATTCACTTGTATTCTCATTGACTGTTGCCTTTACTTGTATTTTCACTGACTGTTCCAATCACTTGTATTCTTATTGATTGTTCCATTCACTTCTATTCTTATTGACTGTTCCATTCACTTGTATTCTTATTGATTGTTCCATTCACTTGTACTATCGTTGACTGTTGTTGCCTTCACTTGTATTCTTATTGACTGTTCCATGCACTTGTATTCTCATTGTCTGTTCCATTCACTTGTATTTTCATTGACTGTTCCATGCACTTGTATTCTTATTGTCTGTTGCCTTTACTTGTATTCTCATTGACTGTTCCATTCACTTGTATTTTCATTGACTGTTCCATTCACTTGTATTTTCATTGACTGTTTAATTCACTTGTATTTTCATTGACTGTTGCCTTAACTTGTATAATTATTGACTGTTTCATTCACTTGTATTCTCATTGACTATTCCATTCACTTGTATTTTCACTGACTGTTCCATTCACTTGTATAATTATTGACTGTTGCCTTCACTTGTATTCTCATTGTCTGTTCCATTCACTTGTATTCTCATTGACTGTTTAATTCACTTGTATTTTCATTGACTGTTGCCTTAACTTGTATAATTATTGACTGTTCCATTCACTTGTATTTTCATTGACTGTTCCATTCACTTGTATTTTCATTGTCTGTTCCATTCACTTGTATTCTTATTGTATGTTTTAATGACTTGTATTCTCATTGACTATTCCCTTCACTTGTATTTTCACTGACTGTTCCATTCACTTGTATAATTATTGACTGTTGCCTTTACTTGTATTCTCATTGACTGTTCCATTCACTTGTATTTTCATTGACTGTTCCATTCACTTGTGTTATCATTGTGTGTTCTATGCACTTGTATAATTATTGTAGCAATTCCCTTCACTTATGCCAATTCTCATAATTTATAAAGTTCTCAAAGTCTGGTCTTCCTTTTATTAAGTTTACAGGCACTGTCACAAGCAGACACCGTATATGACCTATACATGAGTTAAAGGGTCATTAAACGCCAATTAACAACATAAACAACAATAGACAATGCTAATAACTTATTACAAATCATATAGTGTGAGTGGCTCATAATTAACAACCAATAAACGTTTTATTATTAGTATTTCTTTATTGCCAATAATGCAATTATAATATATATAATAATCAATATTTGAAATAAATAATGAACAATCTCCCATTTTCATATAAACGATATACACATGTAAATCTTAAGTATGGACTACACAAGTCTATCTATGTAACAATATAACATTATTATAAACTAGCTAGCTTGCACACTATGTAACATATCAAGTTTATATTGCATATGGATATATATAGTATATGGGATACAAATGTTAAATTGCTAAATAATTCCTCGATTAAATGGAAAACAACATTTATCTCCATATAACCATGAAGTCCTGGTTAATATTATGTATTTGAAGTATCTATGAGATTTAACAGTCTAAAATGGAAATTTTTATTTCCATGTAGTTGAGTTTTGACTATCAAAATCTATAAGAAGCTCACTTCATTTTCATTTAAACTCATTTAATATCTGACCATTAACTTATATCTATTTCAAACCAAAGTAATTTTGTTCAGACAGTTCTTACTCTTGTGATCTATAAATACATGTACTTGGAATTTAATTGTTTATTGTAGAAAAACATACCCATGTGTGATGAAATCATCAACTACAAGGTTACCATAACAGGACATAATTAAACAACACAGGGACTTTACAAAACATGCCAACAGTGGGATAACTCTTTTATAAAGTGCTGTGTAAACCTTCAGTACAATATACATAATATCTAACATGTGTAGCCAACAATATTTATCACAAGGTAACAACAACAACATTTGCATAAGTGTCAACACCTTGTGTATCAAACCTAAAGTGCATTCTCATACTTCCAACTGTTCATCAATGTTTGTCTTAAAATATAATTTTTTTTATCAAATTTCAATTGAAGTTTGTGATTGATCATGGCATTCCACATCTGAGTTAAATCAGGAATATTTAGGCCTGAATGTTGACCTCTTTGTTTTACAGCAATCGTAGTTAAGGTTTGATACACAAAAGTATGACAGTCCAACAGTATTATATACTAGGTAATTTTACCTATTTTCAACCATCAACATGACCCCTTTACAACTTTGAAAATTGTCTAACCATGATCACAATACATTATATTTGTATAACATCCAATCGGCTAATATCAACTTGCACTCACTAAAATCATTGAACATGAAGTTTTCTAAACTCGGTTAAGTTTTTATCTAAAAATAAAATCTCTCGTTTATCTATTTAAACATTGAGACATATGATATGGATTAATTTGACAAAAGTCACATTATCTACAGGGTCCAGGTATTCAAAGACTCAATGTTAACACAATCTTGAGTAACACAATATTGAGTAATTTTCAAAATACAATTTGCATTTTTATAAACAATAAGAAAGTTCACTAGAAGATTAGCTTGACACTTTGGTGATTTTAAGTTCTATTTAACATTTTTCTGATTTATATTCTTCTTTTTTGACCTTATATATTTCCTATCAGATTATCTTGTTAAGCATTGCAGATTTAAGGATCAAGATGATTATTATTCCTTTGGCTTTTGTATTAGACCTATGTTGTTCACCATTCAAGTTCAATTCTAAAAATGTGTCATTGATGTGTATGTGACTTTGAAACACTGGGCCCTGTGAATTACAAATAACCCCAAGTACATACTAGTACACAGTACTTAATACGTTAACTCAGGGTTAGATGTAGTTTATATGAACACATATACTGGAAGTCCTTAGACAATATTTTACAAAGAGGAAATATAAAAACATGACAATTCTTTCGAGCACATGCATCGTTAAATGAACCTTCTACCATTAAAGCAATAACAACACTGTTTAACAACGTCTCTCACAGTTATAACATAGCACAGTAGATGTTTTTGAGTTCTAGTCTGTAGCTTGACATGGAGCATTACAAGGACAACAATGACTGGCCCTATCATAATGTTTATTGGGGAAATGATTATATATGGTACGTACAGAACTGCTGTTACACTCTGAACAATATGACAGAGTAAATATGACTAATACTTAACTAACAATAAATACTAGTCTGTCTAATGAAGCGGGCATCTACATCCTACATAAACTTATCACAAAGCTGTATCTCCAATAGCAAACTTATTTAATCTTTGTGTGGTGGATATTCTGCATAATGTTCAGTAGCTCGAAATTTGAAAATCGTGGTCTTTAACCAAATTATAATTTACCTTGGAAATAATTTCTACTATATCACAAACTATTTGGTATGGGTTGTTTACAAACTCCTTTACTTCAGTGTATCAACGTTCCTTCTAGTTATCTGTGATAAAATTTATATCACAGGTCCATATTAACAGCATTATTTGTACATCTTTAATAGTGTGGAGATTCCAATATACAGATTACACACTCAAATCTAGACACATATAACAAGCCTTTATATAGCATACATACAAGTATTACATATGATAACACATTCTAAATACAGCAAGTACCTGTACACAATTCCTGCTTTTTTACTATGTACATGTTGTAGAATATTTAAAGCAAAATGGTAAATGGATTCTTTTGCTTCGTTTTACAAGATCTTCAAGCATCTAACATATACATGCTTGTGAATAGTAATCCAGAAATGATTAACAGCTATGTGTTGTGAACAATGTATATTAAAATGAATGAAATGTTTGGTTGGAACCTGAGACAAAGTATTCTGTAATATCAAAAATCTTGTTTTTTTTGTATACTTGTAAAAAGTTCAAGTTCATGTTAAATCAATTGTTTACCTCAAGTCTTCCAAAAGTAAAAGTGGGTGCTAAATTCTCAGTTTAATAATGCAAAAGACAAATTCTACCAGTAATTTGATAAATTCATTGTACTGTTTACAAATGTTTTAAACTTAGATATGATGAGTAAATAATTGTTGTGATCAACACCTATTCTAAATACTTTTAAATTTAAACGATAGTTGTTTTGGATAAAGTCAGCATAATAATGTCATAAACATTCATATACTTCATGCTTTATCAGTACTTTATTCATAATGGTGCATTTTGGGTAATTCAAGGTGTAACTTGATAACTAACACATGTTCATAATTTAATCTAGCACTAAAACTGATACATCTGTACTATGATTTCCCAAGCTTGTTGATAAATTCATAGAATCAAGTCTACATCTAATGCAATAAATACAACACTTCATTTTAAACAATTAAACAAATGCTTGATCAATTGACAAAGTTAACATCACAGTCCAGCTGTAGACCACATAACTAAAGTTACTTTGTATGTGTATGTCAAGTAACCAATGGTAACTTTATAAACTAATGATTACTACAGATATACATCTGAACAACCTACCATGTTTTGAATATTTTCTTTAAATAACTGGGATAGATCAAGTGTGTGTGTTTATATTTATATTGAACATCAGTAAATCAAAACAATTTCTATAAACACTTACTTTTTTAATATAGTTAATTGTATAAAAAGCATTTGAGAGGGCAATTGATAGTAGCAATTGAGGAATATACATTAAGTGATAAAACAGTCCAAATATTATCATGTTGCTTCGTTTAACACAAAAATACATTTGATTTGGTCCAACTACAAGGGTGTGTCGGGAAAATTTATAAAGTAAGAAATGTAATCTTGAAGTTTGTTTCTCTACTGTTATTAACATAATAAAACTAATTTGTATATAATATTTATATATATAGATTAAATATAATCAAAATAGATGTAGTATTATTATAGAAACACATAAATTCTATATACAAATACTAATTAAATGAATATTTTTCCAGTAAATATCCAGATCTCTATAAAAACATTTACTTCAAATCAGTTTTGGAATGACTGCATATTGTTTACTTTAACAATATTAACTTAAAATGAATGGCAATGTTTGAAGGTTGATACAATACTTCAGCTGAACTATACTAACTTATTGGTATATAGGTACTATAATGATTCACATAATGTGAGGAAATACATTCATAAAATACCTTAAAATTTAACATTCATTATAAACCAAACTGGAAAAGAATTAACCATTTCTGCTAATAGAATTTACATATCAATGTAAACAGTAAACACTCTTATTTCCCTGATGTTTGTCTGACTTCACAAGAATGAAAAAAGTGTGAAAAGTTTAGAAATGTTGATGACAACGGTTGATGAAGTTGATGCTTTACACTATTTAAATAGTTTATGTGAGAAATATGTTATAACAGCATGGCCAAACATGGGAACTCTACAAATCTAACAATAGCAGTTTATAAAAAAGCTATGTCACCCGGACTGAAGTCTGGTGTTGACATAATTAACACTATAAACAGTCACAAAATCTAGTTACCCATAACTATGTATGTCAACTTCTAAATTTTAAATAGTAAAAAGTGAGTGGTATTTTTTTTTATCAAAAAGTTAGTTAATACAGCACCTACACTGAATGTAAAAACGAATAACAAGGTCATCTCTTAAGGGTAAAAAGGTAAGCCATTGTTTAGGTCAGTTTTCAAGGTAAACAATACTTCTCACAACTTATCTTGCTTGGTTAGCAATAATTCTAAAGACAATTTAACTGACATAATGTATGCAATAAAGTTTTTTTTCTGTGGGAATGTAGCAAACTAATAACATATTTATGATTTATATTTATTTTTTACAAATATGGAAACATTAAAAGAACATTAACCTATTATTTCTTATAAAACATTGTAATAGCCTATCTATAAGCACATATAAATGTGTGCATCTCTATTGGTGATGTATTCATGCACAACAGGTGACAATTCTGATATATCTGTTTCCATGGTTACAATCTATGTAACATGTAAATAATATGAATCATGTAAATCAATGTAATAATTTGTGTTCTATTTTTCATTGATGAATATTGTTAAACAAGTATGTCATTGAGATTTTATACGGGTGTTGCATATTTTGCAGGGTATAATCCTTCCGTGCCATCATCCAGTCGTCCTAAGCACCATCCCAGTTCATCCTCAGACTTTATCATGGTGAATTCACGATCTGTTGAATATACAATCAGTAATGTGAAGGAATACAATTTTTGTAAATTAATGTGTATACATACAACTTATCTTGCAAATAAAATTTTGGCCAAAACTAAAGGGGTTTAACATTAAACAAGAGATGTTTCATAAATCTCTTATATGTGTTATATTTCTGATTTATATCTTGTTGTCTAGAAAGAAAACTTCAAACCAAGTTGTGAACTGTCTCATAATAACATCTTGTTTTGTTTAGTTCATAATGTGCCAGTCCTGAATATTACTCGAAAAAGTTAATACTGTAAATTTAGTTGACACTATAAAAAGCAACATTTCAAAGTCCAATCCTTTGAACAAATCTTAACCCTCTTCTCCTAAGGATGCCTTCTACTTAGTTTGATTGAAATTGGTCCAGTAGTTTTGGACTAGATGTCGTAATTGTGAAAGTTAACATATTTGCTATATAAAGTGTTGAAGTTTGACCCCAATGCTTAATCTGTTTTTGACCCAAAGGTCATGCCTTGAACAAACTAGGTTCTCCATGCCCTAAAGTGACCACATACCAAAGCATTAGGCTCAAGGCCTTCTAGTTTACTTTAAGATTTTTAAGTTTTGTTAAATTTCCCCATTTTGGCCCCCAAGTGGTGCCCACTGGGGGCTAAGCCCCTTCATTTGAATAAATAAGAATCCTCTTCCCCTTGGGAAGTTCGGAAGAAATAGGTCCAGTGGTTTTGGCGAAGTCAAAAATGTGAAAAGTTAAAAATAATGGACAGGATAAAACCCTTTAAAACCTGACGTAGTAAAATTATCACTGACCCAAAGAGAGGTGCAGTTCATCATCGTCATCTTCTTTAGGTGTGTAATCAAATACTGCCCGAACACGAACGCTACATAGCTGAGGTGAGATCTCCTCTTCCCCCTCGTCTTCTCCCATACTGTCTCCACCAAATGGGTTCTCTGGATTGTTGTTCATAGGCTCAGGGAAACTGAAGAAAATAGCATAGCATTTTTTTTTTAAAACAAATCTGTTAGCTGTAATACTCTTTTTCTACAGAATTATTACAGCATACAAACTGTGTACTGAAGAGTACGATTAACTCTATGGTCATATACTATCTATCTATAATAATTAGTGATTTATTGATATTAATGTTGACAGATAAGTTTAAATCAAGTTTTCCCTTTCAATATATACAGCTTTAGAATAAATTATAATTCAATATTTATATAAAATTGATATAAGTTCACATGGGTGTCTTCACTTATAAATATATATCTTCTTGAAACTACAATTTATAATTGTACTGCAATCAACTAATGTAAATTCTATAAGTGCACACAATGTTTACAAACAAACATTACTGCTGAACTGAAGCTGCCAGAACATAATCAAAAATTTACACAAAATTATTGAAGCTTCGATGCTGAAACAAACTAGAACTGTCGTCCGGGGGCCAACTCATACCCCCCCGCTGTAGAGTTTTGTGTATAATAATGAAAATGATTAAA
>JAUMGZ010011820.1:0-10169 GCA_032359645.1 Pododesmus macrochisma | reverse complement strand
AGGCGTGACCCTAGGGTCAAAAGTATTCAAATGCTAATCCAGATGGACGTTAAGGCCCCATGGGCCTCTTGTTTTGGCCTTGCCTGCAGGCTGCTGTCTGCAAGCACAACCCAACAAGCATCTATGAAAAGAAACTGATACATTGCGCATGTGTCTTTTTCACGTTGGCATGTGATTGTAAAAATAGACTTGCGCAAGTACACAAATAAAAATATTTAAATATCTTTAAAAGCCTTAATAAATACAAAGTCCTTTTACTCAACTGCTACTCACCTTTTAAAAACACAAAAAACCTATGTAGTAAAAATTCAAAGTCCTTTTGCTCAACTGGTGATCAACTTTTAAAAAGAACTGTTTTAAAGATCAACTATTCCTGAACTGTGTTAGAAGTCAAAGTCCCTTCACTTAACTATACAGGGAACACCAAAGTTGAGGAACAGTTGAGGAATCACTTGTTTTGAAGTTGAAGGCTGCTCAACTGGTATCCCTCAACTTTTTGGCCAAAAATACATATCTATCAACTATTCCTCAACTTACTCTCAACTGAACTTTTCTGTAAGGTAGATGTTCATTGCATATAACAAAGCATATCAAGTTAAGAATCTTACTCTTAAGTATGGTTTTAAGCTTGTTTATACAATTTACTGACTTTATTGGTTTGTAAATAATCGTTATAAAATCTTGTTGCAAGATAATCTTACATTGTCAATGTATCCAGGTGGACTCGTGTTGCATATATACAGCATATTTCAATTATTAAATTTTCCTATCATCTTTTCTATTAGGTTTCGGAACACACCAATAAAAAGCTTTGCAGTATGAAAAATTGTTATTTGAATTCTTGACGGGTAACATTGGCTCACATTACCTGTACAGAAATATATGTTCCCCAAATTCTGTCTCCAACATTGTACTGCACACAAGAACACTCATATAATATTTCATAAATAGTACATACATGTACATCAGTAGAACATCTGTATCAGTCGAGAAATGTTGTTCTTTTATTCAGACACTTAAGCTGTAATATGACACATTCTTTTGAATTTTTTTCAGATTTTTCTTCTCAAGAAGCCGATTTTCATCGTATTGCTGTATTTCAAGAAAGAATGGTTTCTTACGCAATGAGGTTACAGAAAGGGTAAGAAAACAATTATACAGTGGAAGCCATCCAGTCAGATTACCTTAAATTCCCTCTTAAAATGTCTCCTTTTCCTTTCCTGAATTTGTATCACACTTAACTAAATGAGGAACATAATTAGCCATGGCATTATCTGTCCATCCAACTGCTTGTGTAAGGTTCTCTTTCAAATTTGTATATGATTCTGCTGAAATCCAACCAATGTGACCACCAGTGTTTCTGTTTGGATGAGACATTTTCCATTTCTTGTTAAGAATATTGCCACAGATCGGTCAGATTTAATTGAACTTCAAATTGGTACCTATGTTCCTTGCATGGTCTTCTTTCTTGCCAGCTCCATTAAATATGTACAAGGTTAATGGCTGGCACCCATGCTGAAATGAAAGTTAATATCTTTTCGGCTATCACATAAAGGGGCGAATGCTGCCATCAATTATTTTGATTTTTGGTGTTTTTCGAGGTCATAAAGGTCACACAGTCAAACTTTTGACAAAAATATTTTCAACAACAAAAAGTTAGGGAAAACGCAATATCTTTCATTATGATTACCTAACAAAAATGTAATCACTTTTGTAGTTTTTATGATATGAGTTAAAATCATGGTAAAATTCTGTACACTCATACAGCATATTGTCAATTAAAAATGGGTTTTTAGTCCATCTGGTCAAAGGTGGACTTTTCCCTTACAAATCCTCTCCGTCGTCGGCGTCGTTAACTTTTCACATTTTCGACTTCTTCTCCTAAACAACTGGACCAATTTCATCCAAACTTGGTAGGAAGTATCCCTAGGGGAAGCGAATTCAGATTTGATTAAATGAAGGTGCTGAGCCCCTAAGGGGTACAATAAAGGGGCCAAAAAGAGGAAATTTTGAAAAAAATTCAAAAATCTTTTTCTAATAAACTAAAAGGCCTAGAGCTAAGTGCATGGGGAACCAAGTTTGTTCAAGGCTTGACCCTGGGATCAAAAATAGGTTACACGTATAGGGTCAAAGTTCAACACTTTGGCAAATATGTAAACTTTTCACGTTTTTCACTTCTTGTCCAAAATTACTGGACTAATTTCATCCAAACTTGGTAGATGTCATCCTTTTGGGAAGAGAATTTAGATTTGTTCAAATGATGAGGCTCTGCCCAAACAAAATTTTAAAAATCTTCTAATAAACTAGATGGCCTTAAGCCTAATGCTTTGGTATGTAGTAACTTTAGGGCATGGAGAACCAAATTTGTTAAAGGCGGGACCCTAGGATAAAAAATAGTTTGTGCATTTTGGGTTCAAAATTCAACACTGTATATATAGCAAACATGTTAACTTTTCTCATTTTTCGACTTCTTGTCCAAAACAACACGACAAATTTCATCAAAACTTGGAAGAATTCATCCCAAGAAGAAGGGAGTTTAGATTTGTTTAAATGATGAGGCTCTGCCCCAAGGGGGCACCATTATGGGGTCCAAAAGGGGGAAAATTTAAAAAAAAAAATTTAAAAATCTTCTTATTAACTAGATGGCCTAGAGCCTTATGATTTGGTTTATAGTAACTTTAGGGAATGGAGAACCAAATGTGTTCAAGGCTTGACACTGGGGTAAAAAAAGGTCATGCATTTTGAGGTCAAAGTTCAATACTATATATTATATAGCAAATATGATACTTTTTCACATTTTCGACTTCTTGTCCAACACTACTGAACTAATTTCAACGAAACTTGGTAGATGTCATCCTTAGGGGAAGGGGGTTCAGATTTGTTCAAATGACAGGTCTCATTACCCAGGAAGGGTCACTTTAGGGCCCAAATGGGGAAAATTTGATAAAATTTTAAAAATCTTCTTTTAAACTAGAAGGTCTAGTGCTTAATGCTTTGGTTTAAAGAAACTTTAGGGCATAGAGAACCAACTTTGTTCAAGGCAAAACCCTAGGGGCAAAAGTTTTCAAATAACAAAAATTTACATATAAGCCCATTTTAACCAGATGGACATTAAGGCCCAATGGGCCTCTTGTTATTATATATAGCATTGAAGTGATGTTATGAAGAAAAGAGTGAATATTTAGATGAAACGAGCTTTGCTACTATATGCCTTTGTCCAATTATTCTTCATATTCAACTACTTCAAGGGCAATATTAAGTTAATCTGGCATATCACATGATGCTGTTTAAACCAATCAGAATGATAGAATAAAGTAGACATGTGATGAATTAAGATGTATCATGAATTAAAATTACTAATAAGTTATTAATTCATATGAACAATGTATTTTAACAGGTACTACTTTCCTACATATGAGAATGACAACTTACTATGTCAGTTAGAGGACAATGATTACCATGATGACGATGATGGTGATCTGTGTCGTCAAGGCAACGTGATGGTCATTCCAGAAGACACTCCCAGAGTAGACTCGACCGTCTTATCGGAGGAAAGTGTGGTTAAAGATATCCTGCTATGAGTATGGAGCTGCTATAAACATTTGTTTTTCTATAAACATTTGTCTTTCTAATTGTATTAATCTGAATGTTCTTTATTCTTTATAAGTATTTCAGATGCTAATAGACATATATTGTGTACATGTTGCTTGAGTTCAACAGCTCTGAAAACTTTCAGCACAATTAACTTTCATCTGAAATATGTTATTATGATTCATTTATGTAATACTACACTTAATTCAGTTTGGTACAATCTTTCATTAAGCTATGAGGCTTATCACATTCTATAGGTGACAGCTAATATAAGTATAAGGCATGCTTTGGTTAACTTATGGAACGTTATTTCAACTGAATATTATAAAATTGACAATTGTCCTATTATAGCATCGTAGGAAATCCAGTCGTTCAATATTACAAGAGCTAACCAATAAAAACTAGTTTCATCAAACATGGGTTTCCGACGATGCTATTGTACATGTGTCTTTGATGACATTGCATATCTCTACAACCACAGGTTAATTTTTGTAAAACATTTAATTTTAAGTGCTGCATAATTGTTTTTTTGTTTAATTAATTGATGAAAAGTTTGTTTAAGGTACTAATTATAATGTTTATAACCAAAGCACTTTTATTGCACAGTTTCATATTATATTATAGAAAAGCAGCTTTTGAATACAGAATTTAAAATATTGCAGCCGCCACCTTAACCAAGTTGTATTGTAGTGTTTTGTATTTATTGTACAAGAGATTGTTAAATTCTAAATACATGTGATGTTGTTAATTTATTGGGACATTTATTGTCAAGTGATTGGTTGAAAGTTCATGACAATAAAATCTTTACATGTATATAAAATATTTGTTCTTGTAAATGTCATCTTCTACAGCACTATATTTTAAGATATGCTTCATTGTTTGTCCAACCATTGTTTGTTAGAAAGAAACATAAAACCTTAAAAACATCAAAGTTATTTAATATCATCTAAATTGAATTGGCATACCAATATGTTGTGTAATATCCATTTCAAGAATTCAAAGTTGTATTTCTATTTCAAACATACACTAAATTAACTATTTTGGTACATAAAAATATATTTCTACAAAAAACATACCTGCAAAGTCTCCTGAATAAATAGTAAAACTCCCTATTTTTAGACGTAAATTCTGGCCATTTACATATTGTCTCCCCTATCAAAATTCTAATATTCCCTATTATTTCTTACTAAAACATTAATTTTCCTCATGGAATCTGCAAATCTCCCCCATTTGAAGGTTTCAAAGTTGGCCAGTATGCAAACATGTCTTTAGTTGACTATGAAGGATCATTATTTAAGTAATTGTAATAAACAAAGACATATTTTCTTAATTTCAAGTGAGAAGTACTGAAAGATATGACTGTATGTTATCAGTTTTTTTGTATCAGTTTAACACAGCGTGAGAACTAGTATATATTATAAAAGAATAAGGTCACTTTCATGGAAGACACAGACATGTCACATTATACTGGCTCCAAGTCAACACATCTGATTCTGTGTAATATTAAACAAAATGGAAAGAAAATTCCTTTATCATTTGTGAAGGAACTATTATTTTTCTTGGCATCAAACAAGTAGTCAACCACACACCATAGAAAAACTACGCATTGAACTAAGACCAGGTCAAATCTAGAGTCAAAAGATAGCTGAAATCATAAAGAAAATGTTGCTTTAATTCACATGGCTTTGAATGAAATTAAAGTTTCTTGAGCTATAGTCAAGTAATGGTTTACCTGTAGCTTGCAAATACACACTGTTAAACTGATCAACCAAAGTAATTATATTATTCATGTTAATAGTGTCAGGTGCAGTTAGTAAAAGCATGACAGGTTTTTGAAAAGGCTGTTTGTTAAATTGACAAGTGTCGTTAAAGTTAAATATTTATGACAAGTCTATGATGTATACCATAAATATATAGGTGTGCACTGATTAGCCTAACTTAATCAATAGACACATCCCCAGGTAATTGTTTAATCAATGATTGATTTGTCGGTTGTTTGATAAAAAACAATACTTGCTATAAGAATGCTCCTGTGTGTATTAGTACTACGCTGTAGTAATCAGGATGTTACTGTTATAGTACATTTACAAAGGATCAGCTGATTGCCAGGGTATGTAGTGTCATTTTGTAGAGAAAGGGGAAGTAATTGTTTCTGAAACATACATCATGTCAATCAATTAGTATGTACTGAAACTAAAATCTTAATTTATTATGTTTGTCAACAATTATAATTAAACCTAGCCTGTACACATCTATGAAAGGCAGAAAATAAATGAATTGTTTATTCAAAGTAACCAAGTGGAAGCCAGCTATTACAAATGACCTTCAATGTTGCACTAGACTTTCCTATATATCACAAGTATTTATCAAAAATAACCACAGTATATAATGTGTCTCAATATATTGACAAGGTGTCAAATATGAAACAAAAGTAGAGTGGCTTGTAAGTGTATTTGTTGTTTAATATATGGCTCCTATCATGGTTCATAAAGGATGGAAATAGTTAAATAAGTGTAAATACGGATATTTTTACGTTTTAGTGACTTTGTTATCGGTAATTTCCGATAGTTGGCATCACCAATGTTATTGTTTAGGTAGGTTTCTTAGACCTCCCACATTGGAGACATGCTTACATCCTCAGATGCTTCCCTCAAACCAAGTTGCAAAACATGAATATGACCTAGATTTTATGGTCCAGTGACTTTGCTGGATTTCTCCTGTTTCCTGTTCAAGTTTACAGTCCATCTTGATCAAAGGTCCAAAGTGTACAATTCCCATCCAACTTTTTGTCTGTCATCATTCATCATCATCAACTTATCACATTTTTGACTTCCTTCCAAATTTCTGGACCAAATTACTAACCAAACTTAGAAGGAGTCATCTTAAAGGGAAGGGGATTCAGGTTTGTTCAAATGATGGGGATCAGTTCCATGGAGACATCACTATGGAGCCAAAAAAATTGGC
Organism: Pododesmus macrochisma; assembly: GCA_032359645.1. NCBI lineage: Eukaryota > Metazoa > Mollusca > Bivalvia > Pectinida > Anomiidae > Pododesmus > Pododesmus macrochisma. Next base: position 3,614 of record JAUMGZ010011820.1, on the reverse strand, counting down.
ATATTTTGACAAAACTTTAAAAAAAAAAATCTGGAATGCTTAGAGCTGTATATGTTGTAACCTTGGGGTATGGAGAACCATGTTTCTTTAAGCACTACTCAGGGGTCAAACATAGGATAAGCGTTTTCAAGGTCAAAGTTGGTATGCTTCATATATGTTTACTTTTCACATTTCTTACCTCTCTAAAATCACTTAACCTAATTTAGCAAAAGTTGCTAGAAGTATCCCAAGTTGAATGGAATGAAGACTGTTCAAATGATGGGGCTTGGCTTCAAGAGGGTGCCGTAAAGAGGGGAAAATGGGTAAAATTTGACAAAATGAAAAAGAAATCACAAGGTTTTGATGGAGCTTTGTTCTTGCATAGGGCATAGAGAAGAAAGAATGTTCAGGTTTTGACTCTGGGGTAAAATAGGTACATGTATAGCAGCACTTGTATAAAAAAATTTACTTCTCCAAAGCCATTTGACTGATTTAAAGCAAACTTGATTGGAGGCCTACTGGAGTGAAGGGATTGTGATTTGTTCAAGTGATGGGGCCCAGTCTCCATGGGGACTCACTAGGGGGCTAAAGTCCTACACATATATATACATATATATATTTGTACACAGTAACCTTGGTGCAAGGGGTTTGAGATAGGCTACTACTGTTGGGGACAAGTATTTAAAGTAAATATGTTGATTTTTTCAAGCTTCCTCTCAACAACAGGATTAATTTCAACCAAACTTGAAAGGAGGCATCTTTTGGAGAAGAGAATACATATTTGTTTAAATAGTTGAGTTTAGCAAAAATAGATTGAAAAGAAGAACATTTAACAAAATTTCAAAAATCTAATAAACTTATCACACGTTTCTAGAAAAGTTTAGTACAATTCCAACCAGTTGTACATTAAGGACAACTTATTGTTTATGTTCTTACAGTTGTCAAAGTGGGACATGCCAGACATATCATTCTGTGAAATCTTTCTTTTAATCAGTTTTTTAATCCTTTGAGACCTTTTTTTATTTTGGTGTTTGGAGACTACATTTCTATAAGAAAATAGAATTGCCAGTCTCTAGTGAATTTTGAGATGCATCTCTGCAATATGATTTTACGATTCCACAAAACAACATTCGTCAACTTTCGTTTAAAAGATTTTCAGACATGAGTATTTGAAACTCATATCATCTGTAGGAAGTCTCCACCAGATTGAAGAATGTAATTTATTATTAAGAATTAAACACTTGTAAATAAATAAATTAGACAATAATATTTTATTTATAAATAGTTTAGGAGGAGAAGATTAAAGACCATCAACTATATAACAAGACGAGGCCCAGGGCTCACTCTAAACATAAGCGAAACAAGAACATCTGTATCTCAAAACCAGTAATCTACGTCAGTCAATGTGTACAGCTTGGCGAGAAATATCTATAAAATATCACTTGATGTAATTTAAATTCTGTTATTTCAAACCTTTTATGTGGAATTCCGGATCATACAATTATTCAATTTTAAATAGATTTGTACCCTTTGTCAACACCTGATCTCTTTTATTCAAACTCGCATTTTTCCGTGACAAATTTGTTTAAAGTTTCTTGTCTGGGGAAGGAAAAGTAAACAAGAAGCAATCTTCAAATCAAACAGAAAAACACAGTTTATTTAATCCAAACAAATCCTATCTGGGTGACACCTCTCTGCCATTTAAAACCCACTACACTACATCTTTTTGGTCATGGCGATATTTTTGTTGCTAGGATTATCTAATATCTCGTTTTATTCACAAAATTTAACAATCTACACCTCTGGCAATTCATCATTTTAACGTGAGACGATGATCACAGATTTTTATCAGGCTGACATTTTTAAATACATCGCTTCAGCAATTTTAAAAGCTTTTGTCTTTATGCACCTAGCTACAGGGTTATATAAACACTGGTCCATGGCCTACGATAAAGGTATAGCTCGATTCCATCGCAACGTGACAACTTTTTAACAGGGTAATCTATATACAAATGTATATACCTGGAGACATTTCCATTCTAATCTGCCATCAGCGTTCTCGTATAATCTTTTTGTGTGAGGGAATTAACTACGCTACCTGTTTGATGTTACCTTTTCTGTATAAATAGGCTTTGAAATAGACATTATGACAAGTTATTGTCACTTTTATATGTTCATTTCGCATTTACTCTGCTTCAGAGATACTTTATGTCCTCAGTGATGAATCTGATAAAAAAACATGATTAAAAATTTATCTTTTCTTTATGTGCCTGTAAAGAATTTCACAGCAATAATTATAAAACTTCTCACTGTACATACCAAATTTAAAAGTTGTTTTAGAAAGAGTTGAGTATTATCTCTGCCTCTTTGCAGTAGTAAACTCACAAAGCTGTATCAAGGAGACCAATAGAAAGTCAACTTATGTTAATTGCCATCGTGAAAGTAGTGACAGTGCAGAAAAATACTTACCTATGCGCTGCAGCGAACATGAATTTTGAGGAAATTTTTTTGTTTAACATCACTTTGATGTACAAGTACTTGTTATAAAAAAACTTAATGATATTTTCTATTTTTTATTAGAAATACATACTTTTTTTGTATTTTATGTGATCATGCCTGAGTAAATTTGTTATTTTTTTCTTTTTTCACTTATCAACACCAATTTCGACCAAATGCGTTATGAAGCATCCCTTCGTGAAGATGCTTTAGGTTTCTACATTTAAAGGTTATGGATCATTATGAAGTAGGAGGTATTGGACAAATATGGAAACAAAACTTGTTTTCATTTGGATGGATACCTGGTTGGTTTATCTTTAGATCAGTTTTATATCAGAAAATTCATTTGTTTTCAGTCCATCTCGACCAAAGGTTCAAGGTGGACTTTTCTCATACAAATCCCTTCCATTGTTGAATTAGATTGATCATCTGGCTGTCGAATAATTGGTGTTGTTGTTTTCTTTTGATTGGTCATTTGGTATTTGTATTATTGGTGCTGTTTGCTGCTTTTGATTGGTCATCTGGTCATTGCATAATCTGTGTTGCAACTTTTGATTGGGCATCTGGTCATTGCATCATCTTTGTTGCAACTTTTGATTGGGCATCTGGTCATTGCATCATCTTTGTTGCAACTTTTGATTGGGCATCTGGTCATTGCATCATCTTTGTTGCAACTTTTGATTGGTCATCTGGTCATTGCATCATCTGTGTTGCAACTTTTGCTTGGTCATCTGGTCACTGCATCATCTGTGTTACAACTTTTGATTGGTCATCTGGTCACTGCATCATCTGTGTTGCAACTTTTGATTGGTCATCTGGTCACTGCATCATCTGTACTGCAACTTTTGATTGGTCATCTGGTCATTGCATTATCTGTGTTGCAACTTTTGATTGGTCATCTGGTCATTGCATCATCTGTGTTGCAATTTTTGATTGGTCATCTGGTCACTGCATCATCTGTGTTGCAACTTTTGATTGGTCATCTGGTCATTGCATCATCTGTGTTGCAACTTTTGATTGGTCATCTGGTCATTGCATCATCTGTGTTGCAACTTTTGATTTGTCATCTGGTCATTGCATCATCTGTGTTGCAACTTTTGCTTTGTCATCTGGTCATTGCATCATCTGTGTTGCAACTT
>JAUMGZ010011809.1:0-10169 GCA_032359645.1 Pododesmus macrochisma | reverse complement strand
CGGGGTTTGATCCTCACATTCGTGTTGTCTCACTATCCGGGACTTATAGCACCCACAATAAAATACCGGTCATCAACCAGCATGCATTTGCATCACTTCAGATATTACAGGAACTAAGGATGGCATTCTGTGGAATAACATCTATCGCTGACGAAGCATTCTCTGTTAACCAGTATCTATTAAGATTGGATCTGTCTGACAATGATATTCTGACAATTTCTGAAAAGACTTTTATTGGAATATCTAGACTTCGGGAGCTCCAGTTAAGTGGTAACCAGAACTGTCAGATTACTGAAGGCACCTTTGCTGTTTTACCAAATTTACAAACACTATTGATGGCAAACATGGGATTAACAAGACCCTAAAGTATTCTGGAATATGACAAATCTAAAGCGACTAGATCTACATCTAAAAGGGTTATCAAAAGACACTAAACCAGCCCTAACCAATCTCAGATCATTGAAATTAATTGGTAACCCCTGGCAGTGTAACTGTAAAATACAATGGCTGAAAGCTGTACTCAGTACTCCAGAGTTTGGAAGTAGTCCTCTAATGTGTGCCGGACCGGACAATCTTAAAGGTTTACCGATCATCCAAGTTGACGACGTAGAACTCCGATGCATCCCTCCAACAATTGTGTCCTGTCCAACTGACCAAGTAGAAGTTTATCCAAAGGATCCATTACAACTGTCGTGCATCATAACCGGGGATCCATTCCCCGATGTGTCATGGACACGTCCTGATGGACATCGGTTTCTTTTTCGTATGAGGACCAACCACCATACGTTATAAACTATAATGGTACCTTGGTTATTGCAAATGCAACGGCAATAGACGAAGGATTATGGACACTAGAAGTGTTCAATAACAATGTAACTCTAGAACACAGAATACAAGTCTTATTGATTAACTACACGAAGACAACAACATCAATGATAACATTAACAACAATGCCATCTACTCAATCTAAAACAACAAAAACAACAACAACTACAGCAACATCGTCAACTACTCTATCTACAAGAATACAATCGTCTACGAAACAAACTACGCATTCAACATCCTACAGCCCAACGAAGACGACTGTGAAATTAGAAAATCAAACAAAACCAAACATAGGACTAACGACAACAATGTATACTTCAATGGACCACACTATTCCTGGAACGACTACTAACAAAGTATCGACTAATTCTGCGATTGACAATACCCCAGGCGTAGGCAACATTGCCATTTAAGAAACAACAGGAAGTATTAAGATAACTACTCATGTTTCAATTAGAAATCGCAACAACACTGTTGTCATAACCACTTCAGTTATTGGAACGCTTTTTCTGCTTTCAATAATTACTTTCGTTTCTGTTTATTTGATAAAGAAAAAGACTAGGATGTTAAACAGAGCAGTACGGATTGATGTGCAAGGATGCTGATACATTACGAAACATTCAATGACAAAATAATTCTGTAATTCTAGATCTGTATTTTTCAATTTATTTTAAAAAAAAATATGTTTTAATAGTGCCTTCAACGAATGAAAATATATATATATATAATACTTTGTATTAACACAACCAGAACTCACAACCGTGTTTACTATGACCCGTAAGTTTGTATACGCCATTTGCACAACCTGTTCGGGGTGGTCGTGTGGTTACACGTGCGGGTCATTGCTATGCTAGGCAACGTCGGCCGAAGGCTTTGTGAGTTCGATCCAGGCTCGGTACCGGAATTTGACTTTAATATATATATATAACTAGAGGTGTGAGTTCAAGTAAATATATAAACTGTGATATAAAACATTAGTTTAATCATTCTAGAAGTTGTAATTTGTGTTTAAAGGTTCTTAATGCACTTACCTAAATGGTCGCTATTCATCATGTCGATATCTCCAGCTATGAATTGTATACAATTTGAAGTAGCTTTTAGAATAGATTTGATTAATCATGTTAACGTTCTATAGATTTCACTTCTCTGACATCATCAGTATAATTAGAATTATGTTTAATATAAACGATAATAATAGAGAGATAATTAAGTATGATAGAGCGTCAGTTCATACAATAGTGCCAATTAGTTGGTCAAGAAACAATACTTTTAAATAAAACAGCGGTGCATATCTAAGATTTTATTTTCATACAAATGGTTACATATTTTTTCTGTTTAGAGGTTGGATAATGCTTAGAATACATGTCTGAAAGAAGATGTCATATTTGTCCAAAGTTATGTAATATCTATATCTCATAAATCAAATAATCTATAGCTATGTGAATGCCAAATACTGTATGTCTACACACGTCTTTCATTCACACACAAAAGACAAAACATAACGAAACAGTCTTATTCAAAATATCTAACGTTGCATGGGCCCGCTATATGTGAAGACTCAGTCTTGGAGATTTTTCAATCATCATATTATAGCAGTCTTTAGAATAAGAATAATTACTGTAAGAATAAACTAATTTCATTTTATTGCGTGGTTTAAATCCAAATTTCATCAAGGCTTGGTACATTCATCATAACAGTCATTTTAGAAAAAATCATACATGGTCACATTTTAAACTGTTGCTTTTGTTTTGCATCTTTTAAATAGTGTTAAACATTTGCTTTTCTTTACTTGAACTTTTAAACAAAATTTTGTTCCAAAAGAGTATACAGTTTTACTTAAAGTGAACTTCAAACCCATTAGGTCTCTTGTATATTCTGAATTCTCACACGACTTAATCAACACCAAACTTATACAGTCACCGAAAACAAAACGCATTCGTCACAGAAGTTGCTTTTTTGCTTAAAAAATGTAAAAAAAATTATTTGATACAAAGCATAAATCATACAAATTATAAACTTACTTCCTCGAGTTGTTAAGTATTGGCGTTTTACAGACTAAATTAATATATAATTATATATATATATCTTTTTGAAGGTATCCAAATGAGTTTAAAAATACGCCTAATGATCAACGTTATTGAAATGTTTTTTCTTCATTGAAATACACCCTGATACAAAGATATAGAGCTCCAGTACATAAATATGAGAATCTCTTTGCGGTATTGCATGTTCATTTGGTTTCATTTTATCGTGTAAGTCAAAAGTATCTCCTTATTTTTGTGAAAATGTTCCATAACTTGCACATGTATATCTTTATTACAACACATTTCCATGGCACGTCTTTGTAACATTAAACAGGAAAATAAATTATGGTATAAAAAATATAAGATTTTTGTCGTGTTCAAAATTCAAGCTGATAATTCATAGAGATAACTTATTTTTCTGCGTCTATCCTGATAGTTGTTTACCTTAATATCTACATGAGATTTTGATAATGGGTTAAATTCTACAGGTGTCATTTTTGCACGTGCGTTACCTTTAGTTTTATAAACACAGAAAGCAATAATACAAAGTGCTAACAGAACAGCTAACCCTCCACACGTCCACCCCGCCAGAGCGATTTTGTCTCTTCCGTCTAAAGAATTAGAATTTGCGTTTTCAGTTGAAAATGTAGTGGATGAAATAGCTTTTGTAGTTGTATCATGCAAAACTGATACCGACGATTCTTGGTTAACACGTGCTGTTGATATTTTGGGCGGGTTTGGTTGTGTAGTTGATGAAAACATAATTCCTATTCTCTTTGTGGTCAATGGCGTTGTCGTCATTGATGAAGATATAGAAGTATCTGTGAACCATAAAGTCGTAAGGAGTCCAACAACAATTATTTGAATCTGTTTTTGTTGGTTGCCGTGTCGATTGGTGACACTTAGAGTCCAATTTCCGGAGTCCATCAGTGAAGACGACTTTATTCCCAAATATGTTTCGTTACCATTGGCATTTATGTTGTATGTGTGGTTGCTGTTGCCAACTTGTAAAATTTTCCCTTTAGGACTTATCCAATTTATTGTTGGAAATGGAAATCCAGATATAGTACATGTTACATGAACTGGGTCGGTTTCGTTCACTTGTATGAGACTGTTGACACATGCCGTTATTGTTGCTGGGAAACATTTGAAGTCTTTGTCGTTTATGTGTATGACTGGCCTTAGTTCGAGGTTGGGAGGTTCAGAACAGATCACAATACTTGTGGTATCGACGGTTAGACTCTTCATCCATCTCGCATCACAGTCACAGAACCAAGGGTTGTTGTCAAGTTTCACAGACTTTAGACTCGGGCTAATGATGTATGCTTCTCTAGGTATCGATTGCAGCTCATTTCCAGATAAATCCAAGAATTCTAACAGGGGACTCACCCTGGTAAAATCAATACTTATTTCAGTTAAGTGGTTACCATGTAGATCTAGAACTCTCAGTTTATCAATGTTGGTAAACACACTTTGGGATAATTGTAATAGTCCCAACTCGCCCAAATATACTTCTTCAAGCGAAAACGTGTTCTGAAATAATGCCGGTCCCAGCGTGCAGCCATAGTTGTTTGACAAGTCCAATGAACGTAAATTGTTTAATCCGATGAACATGTCGCTTTGAAATTCTGAAAAATTATTATGTGACAAATCAAGGTACAATAAATGAGAATGTGAGGCAAACGTGCCTCGTTGTATGGTTTGCAGTCTGCAGTACGGCATCCGTAGATTGTTTAACCAAATGAACTTCCTCAGTTTGTCTTCTGAGATTTGTACGATTGCATTCTGGGTGATATAATCACCAGCGAGGGATAGCACTTTAATGTTCGGGTCAAGCCCTACAGGAAATCCCTGAAGGCCCGGTCCACATCTGGCCACGGACACAAGTCTGTTGTGGCATAAACAATGTTCAGGACAAGTTCCAAAGCTATCAGATCTTTCTAAAAACAATATATAAATAAGAGTGAGATTCAGAAAAACGTACGAATACATGATCATACTTTTCAGACTATAAAATATTCCCAAATGATATATAAAATATCATTATAATATGCTGTGCTAACAAGGTGTTAAGTTATACTTAGATGAACAAATGAAATAACATTGTTACCAGAATTAATAAGGTCAATTTATCATTGATCTTTGTGTTATCTAGCGCGCTAAAGATCTGTCCAGTTCATAATAAAATTCCACTTCTGGTGCAGGATTATTGTTATCGTCCACTTTTCACAACTATTTCATTCGTGGATTACTCTGGCTAAACACAATGATCCTTTATTAAACATAGATCCACGTTACGAAACAAATGGATGACATTTGAAAATCATTTAAAACCCATTTTAATACATGTAGTTAATTAGGAACAAACACCAAACAAGAGGTCCATTAGGCCTTGCTTTAATGAATATCAAGCATAAACTTTATACACATGTACTAAGGGTTACACGATCGAATGACGCTATACTGCACAAAATGGCACCAATGCGGTAGCAGGGTTTGAAGAGCGTTTATTTCGTATACAGGAGATCGCGGGTTCAATACCCGGCCGCGTCATACATAAAACTAGACCATTTTTTCACTCCTCACTGAACAGTCAAAATTCGGGTAGATGAAGGACTGGTTGATTAGGTATCAAGATAATGTGACCGAGTGAAGTATCATGTAAATATGTCTGTAGCGGTATATATTTCAGAAAGCATTGAAAAGTCGCATCAATGGTTAGGGTCAGTCATTGTATGTAGCTATCGCGTATGGGTGAGTGGAAGCTAACTCTGTCTTTAAGACTCTTTGTGACGCCGGTATAATATACGTAAAAATACAAAAATGTAATCTGAAACATGCCTCCAATAAATATGATATTCAAAAGAGAAAAGAGCCAATACTCGGTGCTAGACACCCTCGTTCGTTTTAATTTCAATAACCTTTAACGTTGAGAGCTTTCATTTCTCAAATTAACCTAATTAATTGAATTTGGAAAAAGTTTAATTGCACTTACATAAGAAAAAGACTGTAAAGCGGTAAACATGCACACACAAACATTTATTTTTATCTACTAGTTTTTTCCAACTGTTAGTGAACTACTACTTGGCCGTAATTTGATTCAAATTATACAATTACTAGGAACAAACGTGAAGCAAAGATCTATAATTACTTATTGTAGTTTTGCTTACTTTTAGTTATAGTGCTGCTTACTTTTAAAATAGTGATGCATATACTCTTAGTTATATATACTTAGTGCTGTCTGATGCTGTTAGATGCTGTTTTTCTTCAGAAATAATTTTGTTTAGTTTTATTTCTTCTTGTGTTGCTTACTTTTACTTATAATATTGCTTACATTATTTTAGTTGTAGTTCTACTTATTTTTTAGTTATAGTGCTACTTACTTTTAGATATAGTATAATTCAGTTTTATAGTAGTCTTAACTCGAGTTGCTTAATTACTTTACTGTGCTTAATTGTATCTAGTACTGCATATGTTTTGTATTCCTCTTTATTGTTTGTATCATAATGTGATTCCATGTTATTTAATATGTTTGCATGATTACTGGTTTATTGTGATGTATATATACGTAGCCGTTGTCTATAGTCGGTACATTGCTCTATAGAGCTTATGTTCTATATATATGTTTGTTATGTACCCAATCAAAACTAAAGCTTTCGTATTCGTATTCGCATAGATCTGTGCGTTAAGTTATATAAGAAGAATTACAAAGCTTACATTTAACAGAGGTAAATATGTTTCTATTCAATTATATCTTTTTGCTTTATGATGTTTTCCTCGCTAGACAAAGAATATAGCTTGTGTTGTTTCTTCTTCTTATTAACCTGTATCTTTTATAAAATTCAATTAGATCTATAACCCGGGACCGAGTTCGTGTTTTCCACCCTGTCTGATCATGAGTGTCATTACCTTGGAATAGAATAGCTTATTCTGGATTATGTGAATCTCATTCTAGAAGGGGCACCGGAAATAACGAAGAATTGCGTAAATCATTATTGTAATTCAAGGAACTTATAGAAAAAAGAGAAAAAGGAAAGCAAGTTGATAAATGTGCACCTGTTATTAAATAGAAGTTAATCAAATCAGAGACGTGCATGCCTCTGGATCTGATCAAATGTAAAAAAAAACCTCAATTTTGAGGCATTTTTTTCTCTTCAAAATACATTGTAACAGTATCACGGCGATGTTGTGTATCAAAGTAGCTTTGTCCGAATGAACAACATAGATTTAAAATTGTTAAAATTAATGTACAACTGTGATGTTTCGTAAAGGCTTATCTAGCTTGCGATCTTTGAGCGATACATGCTATAATTATTGGTTCTATGTGTATGGGTCACGCATAAATTTAATATGTAAACTGACTGATATTGATTGAAATCGATAAGTTATGCTAATGTACACTCATGATCAGTCTTGAAGTTATCTATTTGTCATTAACTAGAAACACACCTGGTGATCCATATCAAGTTCACGCTTAGACACGTTTTGACTATTTACAACAAGCCTTGTAGTGACCAGGATACATCATTTTTTACCTGTCAAAGCGACACCTGGAGACAGGAAGTGTAAATGCTATGATTCAAAATGATTAACTAAAAATACCTATCATATTACAGATTCTAGGCGTTGATCAGGACCATCAATATGGGTAAGATTTATTTATTAGCTTTTAATTCCAATTTAAGTTAGACTAACATTTATATGCATATACACATCGGATAAAGTTTAGATTGATATGCCTACCTGTAAATCATTTGGCACAGGTGGTGAATGTAAACAAACCTATTTATGTATCTTTACCAAAACAAAACTCACTGAAGTGTATTAGATGCATAAAGTTTTCTCAGATAAGTGCATACGTAATTATCGTGTCTCAAAGTACACATTTTAAGATTCCATTAGATGAACAAGTAGACACTATTTCTTGTTAATTGTTTCCTTTTTTCACGATAATAATCTATGACAATAATTAACATTACAGGCATTCTCGACTGGTTGTTCAAAGTAAATGAAAAATCCTTTGACTAACGTTACCCTATAGTATAGAGTGAGGCTATATAGGGTATAGTCAAAGAATTTGTAATTTAATTATTATCCATTTCATTGAGCTAAAACTTAAAAAAGGAAGAAACATATCAGTAATTATGTACACATACTCACATAGTTGTATAGTGTCATTGTTTTACTTCAATTTTATGTTTTCTGTACAGGTTGTGAGAAAATAGGTAATATTCCCTTTGCATCGCTGATTGCAGCAATGATAGTGTTCACTGGAGTGGGTGTGTTCTGTGGAACATTGTACAAAGCCCTCTCATTGATTCTCACAAATGTCATGGAGAACTTGTTTGAATTCAAAGTACAATGGTAGGTATTTTATGTTTTTTTAAGTGTTCTATATGTGAATGCACATTTTAATGTATGATTTCATATTTATTTTAGATAAAATTGTTGAATGTTTCCCATATTTTTTTTATCTGTTTGAATTAAATTCAGGTTAAAATCCGATGTACAAAAAAGATTTGTTAGTGTTTGCATTAATTATGTATGTACTATAAAATTGATAGAAGATTAAGAAACTTAGAAAGGCATTTTGACATAATATATATATATTTATATTGCCCACCACTAGAACTGACAACATACATCCATATATATAAAAGTGGTGGGACATCACAGAGTTTTGCAAGAAATTGTATGAAAATAACAAAGTTTTCAAGGTTACTACTAGTTTATATACAATGTATGAAATAGGATAAGGTAAGAAAATATATATTTTCTGAATGATCTCCCCTTCTTTTTGAAATCAGTTATGTTATTTCTTTTATTTGGAACTAGACCACAATTTTATGTTTTTTAAACAACACAGTTTCAAATATAATGATGATTGAATTCTTAGTACTTATTAGTATTAATTGTAGCATTGTTAAATCCAAGGAAGTTTTTAAATATTGTCATTGATGTGGAAAAATCAACTGTTCATGTGATTAAATAATAACAAATCTATCTTCGTTAATCAATCTTCTGTTTTACAGTTCAAACATTTAAATAAAATTGTATTAATAGGAAAGGTATCAGTGAAAATTTCCATGAATACTGAGTTTTAGAAGGGACAGAGATTGCGTGTCTTCAATAACAAATCACAATGAACCTATCAATTTCAATTTCAGTGCTCAATTGTCTGTTTCTTTTCTTTTACAGGCTTGAAGTTATCCAGGTAGTCTTCATTGTAGCCGCAGTTGTCATGGGATTAACTGCTATCACACTTTTAGTTTTTGGTTTCCTAGCAACTGGTGCTACTAGAAGAAATGTTTATTCTGGAAACAAATGCATCATGGGAGGAAGAATTTCAGCAGCATTTGTAAGAAATCATGATAAATTATGCATAAAACTGGGTTTTCTAGGTCACATGGCTTTATTACTGGCTATTTCGGGGAATGGTCATAACTGATAATTTTAAAATTTATGGTATTAACAACTGTACAGTATTAAAAATGAATTTCAAATTTATAATCATCACCATAAAATAACTCAGTATACTAAGATCTGTAAATGTCAAATTATGCCTTGATGTAGAATGAAATGGCTGTACATGTGCAACTTCTAACTCTGATTCAAAGTGATATGAAATGTATTGTAACAGTAAAATGATATAGAACTACATATAAAAATCTCAATGTATATCTTTTTCAAACACAACTGTAAATATATCTCCTATATAAATCCTATATACAAGATTCATAGAATCATTATATGTAATTTTTTATAATAGCATTGGTATTTGCTTGAATGGTATACAAATCTAAATTACCCAAAATCTTGAATCCTATTTATGAGTCTTTAACACTACTTATTAATTTATAACATGAACCTATTATATTTCTTTACAGTTTCTGTGTGTGAGCTACCTACTGAACCTGGTGTGGTTGGGTATACTGTGTGTTTGTGTTGTTCCAATCCTTATGTATGCCATGATCTACTCTTACTGCCATGAGAATATCTACAATCAACCAGTTCAAAAAGTAAAAGAATGCTTTAGCTTAACAAGATTTGGTGAGTTCCTGGTATACATAGATGTAACTATAATTTTGATAAAGTATAATAATTGTGTACTTTTGCATCGTTATAAATGAAATACATTGAAGACGTGCTCCTCCTTTTTGAGAAGTTTCATTGATTTTTAGTCCATCTTGGCCGAAGGTCCAAGGTGGACTTTTCTCATACAAATCCCATGCGTCGTCCGTCTGTCGTTAACTTTAAACATTTTCGACTTCTTCTCCTGAACCACTGGACCATTTTTATCCAAACTTGGTAGGAAGTATC
>JAUMGZ010011798.1:0-10169 GCA_032359645.1 Pododesmus macrochisma | reverse complement strand
TCCTCCACCAGTAAAACTGGCACGTCCGTAAATGATCTTAGCTGTTGATCGAACAATAAGCCCTTAATACAAACAAACAAACAAGTAATTAATAAATCGACATCACAACAATCATCAAGACTAGTAATCCATGCGGATCGACTTAGGACGGTCACCCAGCACGAAACAAGGCGGTGTGGTTAAAACGGTTAATGAGACCTCAACCTTCCCACTTCCTGCATGAGACTTGAAGACTTAAGTTCAGACATACATTTAAAACTTTAATAAATACACTTCATTGCGCTGTAAATCATCTCAACAACTAACCGTCCACATCAATTGTCAATAAAAATCTAAAGGAGTAAATCGTTTATACTATTTACAAAAAGCAATTGGAAACATGAAATTGGACATAACCTAGTAGTATAAAGCTGAAAACAGTGGCTAATACGTGGTAGATTCATAGATTCTACATAAATTTAAGTATATGAAAAATGACATTGATGAACAATCAGTGTGCTCGCAGAGTAACAACAGCAACACGTAAGCCACCTTAAACTGCCAGAAGAAGAAAAAAAGTGGAGGGAGGGCTCAAGTAAATGCTCTAACAGCAGCGTGAGCTCAGAAATAAAGATCAACGCGAAGTCCAACTAACAATTATAAGGACAGATATCAGGACCCAGCCTTCTCGATATAGGGGGCTTTCAACTGGAGCCCTTCAAAGTCTATGCAAGTAAGAGGCGGTAAATGGACCCAATACTAAGCATATAGTGCGTCTCACTATAAGATGATCATAGCTACGTTTAAGGAATTTTAGCATTTAAGTAGCAACAGAAGATACGTCTGGGTTGTTTTTAATCCTCCTAAGTTTGTAAACAAGATCTCCATTAAATGACGGTTGTAAAATGCCTCTAGTTACATACTGGGATATACTAACTTGACCATATCTCAAAATATTCTCTGGACATCTTCTATAAAACTTGCCAAATATTTTACGTAGTTTATGATATCGATACCCCTGTGAAATAAGCTTGGTAGTTAGAACAAAAAAAGACAAATATTCACCATAGACAGTTAGACGACGAAATGAATTGGATTTACAATTATCGCTCAGTTGGACTTTTGCCAACATGCCTTTACAATAGATCATATGCTGTAAATTTGGTTGGTATCTAATAAAAATTGTAGCGTTTAGGACTACCTAATGGATTATAAGAGGTAAATACGAACAACCAAGACAATATTCAAAAGTCTTAAGTCCATGGACATGGGCAAACAAAAGGTAAACGTGTGACGTACACAGAAAAGAGAACCAAATATATATTTATTAACTAAACAATGAAACATCACGAACTTCTATTAACAAGCTAGAAGAGAAACAAAGTGATCACGGTATGATAGGCAAGTCCTGCGCTACACACGTGTCACCCGCCGCGATACTTCCGTTCTGCAACTCAAGATCTTTACATATGAATAGTAGAACCAACAAGTGATTAAAGGATGTTACTCTGTTCAGAAACATATATCAGTTAATTTCAATGTAACCCATATATTGCACGTAACAGTTGGGATATTCTTGGAAAACTAAGCTGGAAGTAAACGTTATGTCTTTGTTCTTTTCAAGGACTCACAACCTTGAACGTTGACCATCCGATTTCATATTCGAAAAGCGTATCCATCCAAAAAAAACAATATGACACTGACACTGATACATTTGTACATGAATTGAAGATATAATCCAGGAGCTGAACAATCTACAGATAGTCGGGCAGGTAGAATCCAGAATATCCCCCTAATGTCCATGACATAGATATTATCAATAATTAGTATGACAGCAGATTACGTGATAGAATGAAAACTCCACAACTTGAATGAGGAATGTCAGTCATATACACGTATGTATATAGTGAAAGTTATATATAATATATTCTTGTTAGTATTACTATCACAAAAGTCGGGATTCCGGCATGTTATCCGTGATATATTCTGTTAGTGAATTTAAAGCCTGAAAAGACAAACAAATGAACATCATCTCTGCTGACGAAAGTTGGGTTGTCAAAAAGATTTTCCAGGGATATACTGTTTGGTTGGTTTTTTCCTATTTTTTCGACTATACATACAAATAATGATGTCCTTTATACACGCTTTCCGCGTTGCTTTGGTGTGTTTTGCTGATTGATGATAAGTCTTGACTCAGCATGTAAATCTTGCCACATTGCGAATTGACATGGAAACGTAATGGCGGACGACACATGTGTAGCACGAGACGCTAAACCCTTCAAACGCCTGGTTTTACTTCTAGCTTTAACAGAAATTCGTGATATTTCGTTTTTAGTTTGATAATCTTATGTGTGTGTCTTCTTCTGTATGTGCTTAGCCGTTTTCTTTTATTTGCCTATGTTAATAATTGTATGTCTATTGAATATCATCTGTGCATATCGTATCGATATGTTTGTGTTTGTATTAAGGGCTTATTGTTCGATCAACAGCTAAGGTCATTTACGGACATGCCAGTTTTACTGGTGGGGGAAACCGGAGTATCCGGAGTAAACCACCGACCTACGGCAAGTCACTGGCAACTTTCTCACACTAGGCCGCCCCGGACGGGAATCGAACCTAGTAGGTGAAAACATATACTAAGTAGTATCGAAGACAAATAAACAAAAGCAATTTTTTAGTGTAAGAGTCATAGACGCGAGTTATTAATTTATAGTTCTCTCCTTAGAATATATGTCTTTTATTAAAAAAAAAACTTGTAACATATATATATATATATACATTATATATAATATTTTGGTTGCATATTGTTAAACGTGAATAAACGGTCCAATATACACGATACTGAACTCATAAATATAGCATATCTATACCCCTGAGCACTTTATAAAATCAAAGACTTGTGTTAAACTCAAACATATAACTTCCGTTTCTTGCCAATACTACACATAATCATAAACACGATGTTAAACTAATGGATATGGCAAACGTATGCCCTTTAGCACTATATATTTAAGTATTAAATTGCTTCTAGATGACATTCATGGGAGATTTGAATGCCAATTGGACAAAGACAAATTAAATAAAGCGTTATTCCAATGCAATACCTGTATCACAATTTTAATTGCAGTTACAAAATCAATGGTTCTGAACTGGGGCGCGGTAGCTGAGTGGTTAGAGCTTTCGCTTCGTGTTCGTGAGGCGCGGGTTCGTGTTCGTGAGGCACGGGTTCATGTTCGTGAGGCGCGGGTTCGTGTTCGTAAGGCGCGGGCTCGTTCCCAGACCGCGTCAAGACTAAACACGTCAAACTCCGGAAATGTTTTGCTCTCTGTTGAGCATTTCTGGGTAGGAGAAGAACTGGTTAACTCGGTGTCAGGATAATGTGACCAAGTGAAGTATCATGCCAATGTGGTGGGATCATATAGTGACTTTATCATGCGATTGTAGATAAAATAATATGCACGATATTAAGAGCATGCTCCTTAGAACAGTTTCTCATCAAATGCACTATGTTAAGCACGTTGATATAACCTTTTTAAACTCATAAACACTACATGTACGTATTTCAGCGCACACAAATGATCAATATAAGTGTGCTCCTTGGCACTACATATAAGAAAGTACGTTCTTCTTGTACTCATACATATCTCTGTAACAACGGTATGCTGCGTATTTGTATAAAGATAAGATAAAACGAGTGCAGACGTACAGACACAATTGATACACCATTTTGATTGATCAAGGCAATTACAAAATGCTTCATGCCTGTATATTCACGTCGTTAAAAGGTTTATTTAAGTGATCGATGCTTATATGTCAAAGAAAACACATGCCGACGCTTTTCAAATATAAACTCCGCAGTATTAGGGCGTTAGACGTATTGTAACGTTTTAGTTAAATTCAGATGTCATAGAAATTAATTCTCTCGATAGCATTTTACTTTGTCATGGGTCTGATAACTTTGATTTATCTAAGCAAATTATATCCAAGACGTTTGCTTTGTTTTGATAAGAATATATAAAATAAAATTGAATCAGCAGTAATGAAGCTATTAAAAAAGATTGAAATCGATGTTCTTTGGAATATAAGTTTTGGCTATATTGTGTCTTTAGATGGAGTTTGCACATAGAAATAATGATCGTTGCATAATTGTCCAATTCAGAGTATTTACATATTTTACTCCCCTTACATTCGTTGGCCAATTTTGACAACACTTGGCATGAGGCGTTGTTGTTGATTTGTTCGGCGCTATGAGATAGCATTTGAAATAACCTTAGGACAATGATATTTAAGGTGGTTTAGATAATACTGTTTCATTGCGAACTATATGGTGTGCCAGAATATTTGATTTGTTGCATTTCTATGAGCATTTGAGATTTAAGTTTGTTCAGAAAAATTGTTTGTTCGTTTGTTTAAATAGGGCTTAATGTCACTTCCAGATTATTTCATCGATATCGTGACAAAAGACCCAAGGAGAAAAACCAAAAGATAGGACAGGAAGAGAAGCGGCGACAGGAACGGGAAATGAAAGTAACAGAGGTAGTTCAGAAAGAAGGATGACCCCATGCAACGGTGTTTCCGCCTATTCTTCTATCGAACTTTACATGGGAATCTTTATTGTGCCAGGGGGTTAAAAATACCTGTACAAGGGACCGCCAAAGGACGTGCATACTTTGTTCAGAAAGAGACCCCGACACAATGAGGACACAAATAGGAGTCAAGATTCAAAAAGATTGTGACATCTTGGTAAAGACCTGTTATAAATTTGATATTAAATAATTAGAATCCGTGTGATATAGAGAATCAAGTTTATTTATACAAAACGTATGTTAGACCCATCTGGGAGTAAGCGGTGTTCGTATAGTGATTTTATTTGTTGAATGTAATAACACTTAACACAATAGAACTTTGCATAAACAGTACAGTTTTTAAGCACATAAAAGCTCCGATGTAGAAAATGTATTAAGTTCCAATAACAACAGTCAATAAAAGTATGTTAAGTTTCGATAAAACGAATTCGAATCTTCTAAGTTAAATAACAAAACATTCGATTTCACACAAGTCTGTCCTAATATTGAAAAAGAACTCGCATCAAACCTGAACAGTTAATTTCCTCGTAGCTCTTGAGAACCCCAACGTACCGCAGTAAGTCGTGAACCAAACTTAGGACTCACAAACTGAAACTAAAGACTGACTTTGTGATGAGATGTAACCAATTGAATAGCTCCTTTAATTACTCAAGTTGAAATAATGAGAAACTAAGCTTAGCACAGAGTGGAGTTCATTCTGGCTGTTAGAGTTCCAGTCTACTTTGATTGGCTGACAAAAAGACATGTCTTTAATTTGATTGGTTATGGCTAATAGACGATTCCATAGCTCTGGAGTAATTTTTTTCCCAAAAAGTGGTTAAAGACAATTTATTTGTTTCCGTTTTCTTCGATCTACAAATGTTTGTTTGTTTGTTTGTTTGTTTCATTTGGGTTTAACGCCCCTTCAACTCGTGTCTAGGTCATACCCAGACGGTGTCTGCTTGTGACAATGCGCATTGATGGCGACTAAAGGTGCTGCCTCACTAAATCATCATGATACATGCACTTCACTTGGTCACATTATCCTGACACCGAGCCAATCATTCGTCCTCCTACAAAATAATGATGAGCACTTAGTAGGGAGCAAGAAGATAACCTAATTTTAACGTCTTAGGTTTGACGCGGCCGGAAATCGAACCTGTGTCTACTGGGTGAAAAGGCGAATATTCTACATCTGAGCTACCGCGTCGGTCGATCTACTCTTGCCCTAATCCTGATTAGCTTGCGCTCAGGGTATGTAACCAGGTGCGGACCAGAACCAACATAATCTTGCTTTGAAAAACAAATTCTGCCAAATACTTTGAAAATAAATCCATTTGTTTGCATGTTTACCTGTTTTAGTCTGTGTTCCGGATGCGGACCAGAACAGACAAAATCTTACTTTGATACACACATTTTGTGAGATATTTTAAAAGATAAATTATTTTGTTTACGTTCTACATTGTATTTCCTCCAAGGATTGATCACTATCGGTTGTGAACTAAATCGGCCAAAATCATCTACCGAGACTTGTGTCAACTCAGATTCAAAGACAATAGACAAATATGAAGCGATACCGAAGATCATATGCACTTCTCACCAGTACCCTTGGGTACTGCGTAGAGTTATTTAAATAATCATTCTGCTGTGACTTTCCAGCATTTGATAGATTAATGAGGGAAGTCTTCATCGTTTCGTTTTCATTAATCAAGCCTCAATTATGTACACGATAATTGTAATGTTGATAGCCTTATCATTTTTGAATTTTGCTTTATTTTTGTTTTTTAACATGATGAAGCACAACGATGTTAACAACTTGTTTTCTCATTAATCAACAACGCTGGTGAAACACGCGACTGAACATAAAGTTCTCTGTGACAGATGTAATCGAGTCTCTTTGTGACGCACCTTCTGTGAATTTTTTTTTTTAATACGTTACAGTTGAAAATACAACATACGCTTTTAATTGCACATCATATTTTGCAATTAACCTTAACGAGCTTTACAATGCATCTGTTGTGAGGTTGAATACTTACTATTGAAAGTGAATAACCTGAGATGTCAAATATTTCATTATTCAATTTCATAATTTCTTTTAAAGAAACAATTTTTCCCAATATTGTTTTCTCTGTTAGTTTTTTCAAAAACTATTTTAAAAATGGGACCTTGCATAACGTATTTGGGCTACACGTGGTTTTGAGTCGTTCCGAGTTCTCGAAGACCAAAGGCTATTCTTGAACTACATATTCTTTAGAACAGAAAAAGTCGAAACTTTGATGTTTCACATTAGCACCATTAGAATATGCATATTCAATTGTGACCATATTGTAACCCGGGTTCATAAGTATTTCGGAATAAGAGTCTGCCGAAACATTTTAATCTTGGAATTTTAGCTGTCTCGTGTAAATTAATCTATTGTCCGTGATATCACTCTAAGATTGAGCGTATCATGTTTATCTCAGTCAATCACTGTGAAGTCTACAACGGTAATGATAACCCTAATGGCATCGACGCATTCATCTTTTTAATGTGGTGACGAATGGCGCTGACAGTAATCCAATACAATACTGGTTTCTATTCTTAGATGTGGTCAAATAAAGAGAAAATGCATTTGTCTTTTTAGCATGTGTTTGTTATTGATAGAGGCCATATACGGTATTGATCTATCTGTAGAAGTTCCAATATAAACAGAACAGAATCTTAAGAAAACCGCTTTTTTCTCAGAAGTACAACACACGCCTTGCAAATGCAAAACAAATCATACAGTACAAACTTACAGGAACAACATGTTTGTATGTTTTTTAAAATCTGTGTGATGTGGTTTTATGTATGTTGTTATTGTCATGTATTGGTTTGTCAAAAACCAAGGCGATATTCTAGGCCGTAAGTCCATGAACATTGGCAAACAATAAGAAAACGTTTGACGCACACAGAAAAATGAGCCAAATATGTATTTATTCAGTAAACTAAAAATGGAAACACCACGAACTTCTATTAAACAAACTATAAGCGAAACCAGGTGCTTGCGATGTGGTAAGCGTTTCCTGCTACACATGTGTCACCCGCCGCGATGCCTCCGTGTCATTCCGGTGTATGGTGCTCTTATCCACTATTTGAAAAGGAGCAAGAGTCAAGAGTCACCATAAAATAACTAATTTCAGAATAAAGTCCAGGCCAATTATCATGCAAGTAACGTAAAGAATATTAATATATTAAAAAATGTAACTTAATTAATAAATTATCTAAGAAGGTACTTTACTATACCATACTCTTTTTAATTTAGTTATACAGTGACTTTTTTTCTTGATTGATAAGTAAGTATTGATTGATTTGTTCTGTATTGGCGCTGTTATTGGCTTTTGGAATGATGTATTTGTGACAGTCCTCTAACCAATGAATGGGCCAATACAGAACAAATCAATCAATGCTTCTGTATAGTTCTGTCTAACAACCATCGGTACGTTTCCCCAAATAAGATAAAAATTCACCCCAGCAATCGATCCACATAATTACCATTTTAATCAAGACAACCATTTACACAAATTATTCTGTGACAATTCAATTTCAAGAAATAAATTGTTGTCTGTGACACACATCTTGAAAACTAAATAACCACAGCAAATGAACTATACGTAAAGAGAAGAAGAACAGAGCATTGTCATATTGGGTACATCATGACTGACCAATCAGGGAGATTCATACAAGAAAGTTGTTGAAATAACGTAGCTTTATTAAAAGTTGAAAATTCCCAACGTTTATATGAAATATGAAACTGTACGGCATAATGCCACTCGATCATAGGTACATGTAAGTTCTAAATTGTCCATATACGCTTTAGTGCATGTGGTTGTTTACTGAACGTTTTGCATGTAAAACATTCGAGGGCCGATAACGCTTATGTATGGTCATTGAGGCGATCGAGCCAATAAAATACCTACCACGATCAGTTGAACACTGTAGAGAATTATTCCAAGTGTCTCAAGTGTCGAATATATATTTGCTGCGGAGAGCGCTTTACTAAAATAGAAGACTGGATGTGACATCCATCCACTTATTAAAAATAAATCCGATTAGGAAGAGCTCTTATGTTCCGATCTTGTCTGCATTACACATGCCTTAGCTTATTTTAAACGTTTTCTGATTAGTTTAAATAATCAAGAAATATCAGTAGATCAATGCTGTGGTATTATGTATTTCAAAGCTGAAGCGTATTTTCGTTTTGTCTATGGTCGCCTTTACCCGGCTCTTTATATGGTAGTTGGTGTACATACCACATAAACAAGACCGCTCCTAGGTCTACATTTTAGTAAGATAAACTCGTATATTTAATACAATACATGGAAACAACGTGACAGTAAAATCAGGGAATGGCGGTAATGGATCATACACATTCTATAAAAAACGATATTTGTCTTATGAAAAAGATGTTTGTGTCTGGCTTTATTTCTTAGTTGTGTTCTCTGGATTCCCGTAGGGAAGCTAATTTGTACCAAATGTATCATGCATTATATTTTGCGACATGTCAACATGTTTGGCATATAATTGCTAGACTATTGAAAATTATAACTTTATAGTTGTAATTCATCATTAAAAGCATTTAATGTCACGAAATATCAAAATACAAAATTAATGTAGTTTAAAAATCGATTTTACAAAATATTGATGATAACATACTATATGTTGAACCTTCATCATCAAAATTTTAATATTAATCAATAACTGATCGCTTTATCGGTTCAATAATTTCTAGGA
Organism: Pododesmus macrochisma; assembly: GCA_032359645.1. NCBI lineage: Eukaryota > Metazoa > Mollusca > Bivalvia > Pectinida > Anomiidae > Pododesmus > Pododesmus macrochisma. Next base: position 873 of record JAUMGZ010011798.1, on the reverse strand, counting down.
TGGCTGATTGAGGTCATCCGACTTCACGTTAGATAGACAAAAGTTGAAGTCCCGACAACAGGACAATGGGAAAATCGAAATCATGATGACGGCGCGACAATGCGAACACTAGATGCTACAACACAAAATATGGTCAAAATCGCGAATAAAACATACTGTCGCACTGTCGTAGCTTCGATTAAATGATTGTCGTAAATTCTAGATTTCGACTTTGTTGTTGTCACGTTGTCGTGTCTTTGCCATTTAGCGTAGCTTAATGTTTACTTGTCGTGTTGTCGTAATTTCGATTTGATTAATGTCGTATCTTGTCTTGTCGTGTTGTCTTGACCTCGACTTCGACTTAAATCCATGTTAATTGGCTCGTATTCACTTCCGTAGCTTCGGAGACACTTTGGAAATATCGTTTTTGAAATTCTCTCATTGCTACAGGGGTTCATTTTATATCTACACGTTCCTAATTTGTATCTATACTTACTGTATATGGGTCCCGCATACGATGCGACAAAAGCAATAGACGTTATATATTGCATTTTGTCACATGATACGCTAAAGCTAGCAAGGTTTGCAATATACTCAGTCAATAATTGATTAAGCCGTAAGAATTTCATATTCAATTGACAAGCTGATGGCATGATGCATCAACTGGTGTTATTTACTTGTGAAATATCATGATAATTCACAGTTGCTTCCTTTAAAAGACGTTCGTTAATAATCCTATTTGCTTGAAAGTGAATATATTACAAGATAGTTATAAATTAGACATGCACTTATTTGTATGATAAAGATCTCTTCACTTATAACCATCGTGATTTTTGTCAACGTTGCCTCTTTGGCTCTGTAATTTTGATTTACTGAAGTCTTGTCTATTCAAAA
>JAUMGZ010011787.1:0-10169 GCA_032359645.1 Pododesmus macrochisma | reverse complement strand
TTACTGTACCACAGTTCTCATTTTAACATATTACTGTACCACAGTTCTCATGTTAACATGTTACTGTACCACAGTTCCCAGGTTAACATATTACTGCACAGCAGTTCTCATGTAAACATATTACTATACCACAGTTCTCATGTTAACATATTACTGTACCACAGTTCTCATTTTAACATATTACTGTACCACAGTTCTCATGTTAACATGTTACTGTACCACAGTTCCCAGGTTAACATATTACTGCACAGCAGTTCTCATGTAAACATATTACTATACCACAGTTCTCATGTTAACATATTACTGTACCACAGTTCTCATTTTAACATATTACTGTACCACAGTTCTCATGTTAACATGTTACTGTACCACAGTTCTCATTTTAACATATTACTGTACCACAGTTCTCATGTTAACATATTACTGTACCACAGTTCTCATGTTAATATATTACAGCACCACAGTTCTCATGTTAAAATATTACTGTATCACAGTTCTCATGTTAACATATTACTGTCCCTCAGTTCTCGTGTTAACATTTAACTGTACCACAGTTCTCATGTTAACATATTACTGTACCACAGATCCCAGGTTAACATATTTTTGTACCACAGTTCTCATGTTAACATATTACTGTACCACAGTTCTCATGTTAACATATTACTGCACCACAGTTCTCATGTTAACATATTACTGTACCACAGTTCTCATGTTAACATATTACAGCACCACATTTCTCATGTTAACATATTACTGTACAACAGTTCCCAGGTTAACATATTACTGCACCACAGTTCCCAGGTTAACATATTACTGCACCACAGTTCTCATGTTAACATATTACTGTACCACAGTTCCCAGGTTAACATACTACTGCACCACAGTTCGCATGTAACATATTACTGCACCACAGTTCTCATGTTATTAACATATTACTGTACCACAGTTCTCATGTAAACATATTACTGTACCATAGTTCTCATATTATTAACATATTACTGTACCACAGTTCTCATGTTAACATATTACTGTACCACAGTTCTCAAGTTAACATATTACTGTATCACAGTTCTCATGTTAACATATTACTGTACCACAGTTCTCATGTTAACATATTACTGAACCACAGTTCTCATGTTAACATAAAGCTGCACCACATTTCTCATGTTAACATATTACTGTACCCCAGTTCTCGTGTTAACATATAACTGTACCACAGTTCTCGTGTCAACATAAAGCTGCACCACATTTCTCATGTTAACATATTACTGTACCAGAGTTCTCATGTTTACATATTACTGCACCACAGTTTTTATGTTAACATATTACTGTACCACAGTTCTCATGTTAACATATTACTGTATCACAGTTCTCATGTTAACATTTTACTGCACCACAGTTCTCATGTTACCACAGTTCTCATGTTAACATATTACTGCACCAGTTCTCATGTTAACATATTACTGTACCACAGTTCTCATGTTATTAACATATTACGGTGCCACTGTTGTTCAAATACTTGTGTAGAATATAGATATAGAGTCACAATATGAAACGTAACCACAGAAAGAACAAAACAATTCACTGTACCATGTTTTAGCGATGTTAAAATAGGATTTCAGGCACGTGTTTATTGATAGATAAATCACAGAGTCGAAAGCGGTGACGATGACATTTAAATAGTCACGGTTCAGGCGAGTGTCCGTGGAGGAAAGAACAACAGTACCAAGTGTAGGTACTGCATATAGCAATATTGTATTTTTTCTCTTCAAAATAAATGTATCGCATACATTTAAAGACAGGGGCTGATTAAGTCGTGGTATCGAGTTAAATCGAAACGTTACGATAACAATTCAATTATATTTGTTTCGACATAGCATCGCTGCCACGATTCGGTAAGAGAGGACACTTCTACCTTATAACAATATATTGATGATCCATGATGTATTTGTGTAAAACAACGTTTTCCTAGGTGCGATAATGCGACATTGAGATGCACCGCCTTTTCCGGTTTCCAAAACTTACAGTTTTCAGTTGTTCCTTCTATATATTGAACAGGTTCATCTGAGAAGTTTCATGAACTTTTGTAAGATTTTAAACCACCCTGTCTTGAACTAGTTCTTTTTGTTGCATTCGGGCACGCAATCGTGTAATGAGTGGGTACCAAGATTGTCAGGGCTGTTGTCGGGGGAAAGTCGGCTGGGGACACAAGTTTGTTCTGCCACACATATTTGCCGATTTGCTGGGAATTTTGTCATAGAAAAAAAGAAAAATTGCTAAATTCTGTTTAAGCGAGTAATTATGTCATGTCGACCAAAACCCATGCATGGTTAATTGTTATTTTCAACACGCCGAATTAAGTAAAACTTTTCTATGGTAGCTTATATGTGCCATTTAGGCTTTTCGCCTTAAGTTCGCGTTTTTACACCCGCCAAATGGCGGGTTTTCGCCATTCATTACTACGCGAAAAGGCGCCATTTGGCGGGATTTCACGATTTCACGAAAACTCGAAATGGCGAGATTAACACGCATGATAATAACTTTGCCTTTTTCTGTTGTCGTGTTGTAAATGAAAGGCGAAAAAGGCGCCGTTTGGCGGATGTTCGCCTTTGTAAAAAATGCGAAAGGGCAAATTAGGCGAATGGCACATGTATATTAGCCATCATACTCATCTGTTTTATTACGTATGGGCGTCGAGAGCTCTAAAAGTAGCAGCTTTCTCAAATTCTTCGCTTCGACAGATGATTTTTATTTACAAATCAACCATGTTTAAAAGTGATAAATGCCAGTAGTTTACGTTAAACCAGTTAACTATACGCAGCGCCTTTTGTATGTCTATGCATCAATGCCAGAATTGGTCAGGGCGAAAGGTGGGATTGTTATGCAGAAATAAATTGTAGAAACGTGTTATATGGACTCGATTACAACTGTGTAAATGTTCAAAGAGTACTTCTTTATAATGAGACCTGAATGTGTTACTAAAACCGACGTGAACTTCTGGAGTGCTCTAGTAAAATTGTAAACCGTTCTATACTTAATTTAGTCACGCGGTAATCATTTATGACTTATGTATGTCAATGAATGAAATGAATGATTATTAAACACATTTCATTTTACTTTTTAACATGGCCGTAACTATCTATGAGGCAGCGGAGGCAATTACATCGTCTGAATTTTGCTAGATTTCATACATCAATAGTAGATTATTTTAAGAATACATAAAATGTACAGGGTTTGTCTCGGTTGTTATGATACCCTAGTTACGGCCATATTTAAGATTAAGCAAAATTGTTTATAATTATATAGCATTAAATCCACGGATCATCTACAGGACTTCTTTGACTTCCTTGTTAAAACGTACGGATTTGTATGGTAATTCTGTTCCAAACATTGCTGAGTGTCAGTGACTTTGTGATTAGGTATTTTAAAAGCAGGGATTTCCAAGACTAACTTGTAGTTTCTGGAAAACTCTGTTTCAAAAGTCTAAAGTTTGCAGTATTAGAAATAGAAATACTTATGTTTAAAGAAAATACCAACGTCAAGATAATCTCTATCAGTAAATACGGTTCCCTTAATATTATGCATAACTGCTTTAAGGTCCAGTCTGCTGTTTGAAACATAATATGTGAAGAAGGAAGATTGATTAAAAAAAAGAAATACCTTTCTACTGATAATAAAATATTTTTAGAAATAGTCATTTTATTACATATATATAAACGGTGAGTCATGAAACTAGTATTCATGCAGATTTAATTATGATTGAAACTCCTGCTAAAACGTGTTTGGGGACACAACAATTCATTTGAAAGAGTTACAAAGAATCCATTGTTTGCATCAATTGATTTGAAAAGAGGTTCTAACTAACTTTCCTGTATGACACGGATTTCCAATAATAATTAAGTCCCTGGATGTGCATGGTTAAAAAAATTAAATGTAAGACTGTGGTAAGACTTATAAAAATATTCAAATTATAATTAATTCAAATTTCTAACAATACAACTATGTGTCATTGTTAATTGGAAATGTGACATTAGTAATAATTATAGACAAACAAGCAAAAAGTATAGCTCGATGCAGTGTGCCAGTCACATTAAATCTGATGCAATATATCAGTTGACCTTCACATTGAAGATTGAACATCTAAAAATAAAATGAACTCTATTTATAGGACTAATACTACGCCAACCAATGCACATACATGTTACTCGTTTTGATTCAACAATTACACAACAGAAACTTTGATATATTAAAGCTATGTGAATGTACATTTCAAAATGTTTTTTTTGACATTTTACCCGCATTGTAAGTAAAATAGAAGACATAAATAGAACTATTTTACATGGCGGACTACGTAGACCATTTCCGCTGGAATATACGCGAACTTCCGGGAAATCACCATGCGCAATTTACTAATCGACAACAAAAATGAAAGGAACAATAACCAGAATGTGCGACAGTAAACAAGGCTACTAAAGAAGAACGAGGAGACAAGATGTATCCAACAAGAGAAAGAAGATATTCAACTTATATAGAAGGTTTTTATTTGTGTAAGAATACGGATTTACCAGTAAATTCGACACGTGAACCCGCCAAAACAGCAGAAACTTTTCAAGGACTTGATTATAAGTGGCGTTTTCATAACATCGGTTGGCCTGTTGATTCTGACGAAATAGTTTATATAATTGATAGATACGCCGAAATCGAAAGTAAAGTGTCTGAACATTATTGATACTAAATCTTGATTAAAATGGAGTGTGGTTAGAATTATTAACGTTGTCTGATATGTACCCATATGCTAGAAACTGGCGGGCAAAGGGTGAACAACCAGTTCATGAAAAGTGTCACGTACCGGTTCACACAAGACCAGTGTTACTACGTCTTGACAGTACAGGTGAAATTACATCAGATAATCACTTTGACAACAACAATAAAAAGGCACTGAAGTGTGATTCCAAAATGGGTAAATTTATGGATATGTTTAATTTTCGAAAAGGACCTTGCTTAACTAAAAATTGTTTTGTTGATCCCAAAGTTACTTTGAATGATTTAGACTATTCAACACAAGTCATGGATGGTCGTAGTACTAGTGGAAATGTGGATATACCTGCACCCCCAAAATGTTCATATTGGGGGTGCTCGGGGAAAAATAAGACTGAATCAAAAAGTCTTAACTTTGACTATGAGAGGTGCAAACAATTTCACCCTGCAATGACAGGTTCTTACTATTATAGTAAACATTCAACAGGAACAGTAAGACATCAGTCTGAAATTTTAAAAGGATTAAAAATTTGTGATAAATTTCCTGTTAGAGGTATGGACACACCCAGGTCTCAAAGAAAGTATCGCATAAGGCAGAGAAGAGACAATAACTGCAATACTACTCCGTCCTTTGAAAGAAATCAGGAAAGAGCATATATAAATACGAATTGGCGAACAAGAGATACAGAACCCAAAGCTAGTGTTGAAAGTAAAACCAACAGTGACAATAAAACAGAATTAGAGTGCAAAATAGAGTCTGTTAGTGCTCACTGCCCAATTGTGGGTGGTGATGAAAACTTAGATATTGATTTTAAAGAGCAAAGTGTGCCAGACAAATGTACAAGAGATAGAAACTGTGATAATTCAGAACATAAACATTCCATTAACCTTAATTCAGAAGTGCAAAAGTCGGTGTTGCCTAATACTAAAGATACAAGCTGTCCCAAATATATTGAGAAAACAGCCAAACTTCACAAAGAAGATTGTAAACCTCAAAAAGAGAGTGCAGAACATTTCCAGAAGACTCGCGCTGCTGATAAAACAAGTCCAGGGGATAATCAAACAACTGTTCAAAATGAAAGTTGCTTTGATTGGTTTGAATGCAGTGGAAATATTACTGTTGATTCTAACGCATGCACTTTTACTAAACTACAATTGCAACCTGAAAATGATGAAGAAGAAAAAAGTGCTGCTAACAACAAGAGAAAAATTCTTCAGCGAGAATGGTCAATTTGTAGTGACATATTTCAACAAGAAATCAAACTTACTGCTTGTTTTCAGGATTTGTCAAAAGAAAAAAGTGAAGTTAAAGTAGACTCTGTAGAACATGGAAAAGACAAGTGTTCCCAGTCAAACAATGAAAAAGAAGGACCTGCTTCAGATACTTCAGTAGAGAGTGGTGATCACCATTCAAAGGGTGAAAAGGCTATTGAAGAAAAACATGACCAAAAAGAGTATCCATTTATTTTGTTTGTTCGGGGTGGCAATAAGAAATGTCGACCATCCGCAAAAAAGCGACAAAGAAGTAAACTGCGTAAAGATCTTGATGAAACACCTTCCACAGTGAAACAGAGAAACATTGATCAACATAAATCCAATTCCCAAAGTGCCAATAAGGAGAAGTGCAATGATTCGCCAACTACAAACTCAGTACATTTCATTTTAAATAGCATGGATGTGGATGGTGCACCATCTAGTCCAAGTAAAGCACAGTCCTTCATGTTTACTTTCAATGACAGTGATATAGACTTGGATGTGTTTTCCGACTCGGATGAGAGCTTTGATGAGGACGATTCCATGTATTCTGCTTTTTCAAATCCTCTTGATATTAATGTGATATGTTCTTTTGGGAAGAAAGAAGATTTAGATGCTCAAACTGATGATAAGGAACCCAAAAGTGACATAGAAGCTTACAATATGGCATGGAGAATCATCCAAGTGAGCACGAGTCCACCAGTATCTGATACTCGTAAACCTGGGAATTCCAAGAAGGTACACTACAATTGTGTAATAAAATCATCAAATCATTAAAATTATATATACATAAGTTTATATACAGTGTATAAGCACCAAAATTAAAGCAATTGAATACAATCATTTCAATAAGACACTGGACTCTAACAAACCTCTATATCTAGAGCAAATTGAATGCATGTTATCGCAAGAAAAATAATTCAATCATACACATGTAGTAAAATGTAGATAAAAAAACATATATGTAAACAGTCCAATGTGGTTACTTAATGTTACAAGAGAGATAAACTATTACAGTAGAGCATGTATGTAAAAACTCTTATAAATATTTATAATATAGGATAGACATGCTATTTAAAATATGTAATTAATACAAATGTGTAAATAATTAGTTATATTTAAATGTCGCACATACAGTACTATAATGTATATATGATGACATGAATATGGACAGCTATAAGTTTTATTGTTTTGATTTACAATGCTTCATTTGTTATATTTTAGGTACATTTTGCAGAAGATGATCACCTTTGCTCTGTTCATCCTATGATAACGTGGCGTTATGCATATGCAGCAGCTCGTAAAGGTCCATGGGAAGCATATGCAAGAGATCGTAGTCGATTCCAGCGCAGAATAAAAGATAATGAGGCCATCATTGGACCAGTGTTTTCTAAGCAAAGAAGAGACAAAGTTCTTGCTGAACAACAGAAATGACTTCTAGTCAGTCATCCTACATGCCTTAACTTATTTAAAATATACATAAATAAATCATTTATTTATGAGTATATATATTAAAAGCAAAGTATAGCTTAATGTATTTTTATGACAACATTAGGATAAGGACATTTTGGTATCACGTTACATAATTTATCAATCCTTAATTGGTAAAAATTTAATTCATAACAAATATTACCTATATTAATAATTGTGTTGTACATGTACAGTTACATGTATATCATGATCAGTTTAAACAGAAATTAAAAAAAAAAACCTGAAAAATACTTGTGATAAGATGCTACTTCACTGATTTTAATTTGTAACACGTTAAAATAAATTTAATTTCAATTTATTTCATTTAACTTCACATGCATATAAGGCGATGGCAATTTGCGTGCGATATGTACAGGACTAATTTACATACTGGTCATTGGTCAACATTGTATGTAAACCTAAAGTTAACATCTCTCAATTCAATGTCCAAAGTTGTATGCAAGTTTTTGAAAGTGGACAAATAAGAGGAAAAAATCTTGTATGAGATACACAGTAGTGTATACAATTGTTTGTAAACAGTTTTGATATATTTAACCATATTGGTTATTCGTTAACAAAATATTCTATGATTTAAAAGCATTACCATGTTAATTATAAGTCAGTTTTAAATATTGCACCTCATGCACCAAGGTGACTTTTAAAGTACATAAATTGTATTATTATACCTCATTGATGTAACAGTAGCGCTGATTAGCTGAAATGTACCACATGACAGTTAAATAAAACATCAAATCTCCCTGAGGTGGGCGTTGCCGTGATAATCTCTGTTTTATCAACCATTGAGCACATGTAGATCATTGAAGAATCTGACAGTGCAATGTGCATACTCTTTAAGACTCAATCCTTCTTTTTTCTGTATAAACAATTTATGGCCCTGTAAGCAGGGTGATTTGAAGATTTATTTACCCTTGGGAAATATGACCACTTCACAATTCAGTTAAATAAATCTTCAAATCACCCTGCTTATAAGGCAATAAATATATAATATAGCGACAGTGTAGCTCAACTTATAAGTGCCACTCATTTGATTATCATTTTTTTTTTCACGTACATGTATATACATACATTATAAAATAGAAGCTATGGTTTTGACATGTTAATTTATGTATTCAGAATATGTCTACATATGCACAGTAAAATCTGTTTACATGTATATGTTATTGACATCAGTTGTGATGTAAAGCTTCATAAATTGTATTTATTTCTGTAATTTTACCCTAAAAACACATGCAGTAATAATGTTATTTTTATCTTATTATTTAAATACCACGCTATATTTTTAAATGACAATTTCTTCTGTTCAACAGTTAATACCTCAGACATGTATATATGTTGGTTGTGAATGTGAAACATTGTGAGACTATAGTAAATCATTGTCAAGTTATTTGCCATGATAGATCGGTACAACCTTTACATGTAGAAATGTTAAAAGCAAAGTGCGCGTTTTAGTAGTTAAAAGGGTATTTAAATGATAAACATATAGTTCATTTTTGTTTTCATACTATATTAAACATCTTGATATTAGATAAAATACATGTATGTTCAGTTTCTTTTAAATATTTTTTTGCTTTTTAATGTTACCCCGCCCCTTGATTAATATTTATACTAGTGATTAGATATTTAGTTTTAATTCAAGCTTTTAATAACCGTCATTTCCTCATTCTTCATTACTGTATTGCAAAGTTGTATCAGTTCATCTTTAGTCACTTAAAATTAAGACAACAAATAAAGGTATAGTGACACTCATTGATCATTTTATTGGAGAATATTTCATGTCATTAAAACTATATATTAACAGAAATTTGTGTGCAAATCGTTATAATGAATACTTCAAATAAAATTGAAATACACAAAATTTTATGCACTATTATCTTGTAAATACAGATGACATACTTATATGTTGATTGCATAGTTCAATTGATACATATTCTGTGGTAATTATCAGTAAAAGTGTTCAGAATGTTATTGTGAGATACGATTTTGTTCTCGGTTTTAAGTAAAGGTCACGCAGAGATGAGCATATTCTTCAGAGTGACACTAGACTGAATATCCTTTAAACAAGGTTATATATTACTCTAGTAACTCTACCCTGGTACAAAAGTACCCTTTGTGTTAACTTTGAAAAGAGAATGCAGGAAACAGTATTTAGAATGGGTTCAACTTTATGATCAATCATGATCACTAGTTTTCAGCCTATCTCGACCAAAAGTCAAAGGTGGGCTTTTTCCCATACACATCTCGTCATTTGTTAACTTTTCACAATTGACTTCAAAACCACTGGACCAATTTCAACTAAACAAAGGAGGAAGCATTTCTATAGGAAGGTGATTCAGATTTGTTCAAATGATTGGCTTAGCATTAATGGGCAGAAATGGTGGAAATTTTGCAAAATCTTATAATAAATTAGGAGGTCGAGAGCTTTATGATTTCATATGTACATGTATTAACCTTGGGGCACAGAAAGCTAGTTAACCTGGGGTCGAAAAAAAGTTAAAAGAGTCAAAGTGTTAACACTAGTAAATATGTTTACTTTTCACATGTTCCCCTTCTTCAAAACCATTGGACCAATTTCAACCAAAATTGGTAGGAAACATCCGTAGTTGAAGAAGATTCATATTTGTTCAAATGGTGGTACTTGGTCTTCAAGAGAAAATTGTGGAAATTTG
>JAUMGZ010011786.1:0-18990 GCA_032359645.1 Pododesmus macrochisma | reverse complement strand
GTTGTGAGGCAACTAATGTTAAAGATAATACTAAATTCAGATCAAAGGTAAGACCGTATGTTTACATGTGGTTTGAAGTACTTCACAACTGAACTCGTACGCGGGGATTTTATTAAAAGGAACATAATGTGCTATATCAGGGTGGCTTTTTTAACATATTGTGTTAACCGATATTTTCATTATTGCACGTGTTGATAACAATTCGAATAAATGAACGACTATTTTACTCCGAGACTTTTTTTGTTTATGTAGGTAAATCTTGATGATACTTGTATCCGAATACCCGGTAGTGCTACACCAGGTCATACATATCCCAATACAGTTGTTAAGGACGTCATGAAGCAGAACTTCAAAGAATATTCAAACTTAAAGTGGCAGTATTTTGCTAGTGAAGATGGGTATTTCATGAGTTATCCTTCCTCGCTGCAGGCTGGGTCATGTACGAAATACGATCCTAGATTCAGGTATATTAATGATTCATCATAATAACAAGAAACGTTTGTGGATGCGTCAATCGTACGGCTTGCACATAAACGTATACACTCACGTCCGCCCACCCGCCTGCCCGCTCGCGCACGCACGCATCCGCACGCACGTACACACACACACGCACACACACACACACGCTCGCGCGCGCGCGCGCGCTCTCGCAAACACAAAGCAAATTTGAATGTAACATATATTGGATACATAATTGATAAAATGTAAACGATCGGTTACTCAAATGTTAATGTAACTGTACGCAACATTTCTTAACAAGCAGCGCGTCTGTTACATGCATATGAATTAAGTGTTATAGATATGCTTCATACCTAACTTAGCTACGATGAAACTATATGTCAAAAATAAAATTGTTTCTTGAAAGCATTGCATAATAATAAACGTTTATATTCGTTTTCTTTCAAAGATACTTTTATTAATGATTGCATGTATTTTTAATTCTTTAAATTGCCCTTTTGATTAAGTTTTCTTCAACCTACTATTTCAACGTAAAAAGCTGTATTCAATTCAAGGCCATTCTATGTGGAAACAGCTACGACGACATCTAAAGATGTAGTGGTAATTATAGACAAGTCAGGTTCTATGCTGAATAGAGATCCTATTTCAGGAAGGACATTGATTGATATAGCAAAGGATGCAGCCATTACAGTATTGGACACTTTGAATCCAAATGATCGGGTAAGAACATAATTAACTGCTTACAATAAAATGAAATATACGGAAAAAAGTCTTGCCTATTCTCATTCCTGATATTCATTTTCTATTAAGCTTCTATTGTTACCGTTGTTTCGGAGCTAGATCTGGATGACGGGACGAGGGTTTTCACAGAGAACATTGATTCATTCCTTTGATAGATGCTATATTTATTTGCGGCATGTTTCAGTTTGTACTTTTGTCTTATAACTCTTAATACGCTCAACATGGTGGCCGTCTAACTAGATTATACAAGACATTAGGAAAAACAAATCAATCAGTAAAAATAGTTATCTAAAATAAACATCTTTTGATATAACTAGATGAATCTTATAAAATATGAAATTTTAGAAAAGAAAAATGACTATTGCGTAACCAGGAAAAAACGCAAATAGAATCAAAAAGTTATACAATTCAGACATGAAATTATAAGATAAATGATTAAGACAACTTCAGCAATGCACTGGTGGTTCACTAACTATGCTTTATTGGGGATTCTGTACTGGATACAATCTATTAAGTTTACCTACGTTTTGATTTAGGTTTAGCTCATTCTAACCCTCATGATTGAATTGCAAGGGTCAACAAGACAAATTTAACATAGGTTACATATCCATCATAGTTATGTGATGTATCATACTGTAATATTTATCATGAAGTTTGAATACATGTAGTGTGTCATCTGCCACAGATCGGAATAAATTTAAGCTTAAATTTAGAACAACATTTCTGTTTTATCTTTGCAGTTTTCAATTGTATCTTTTTCCGATGATGCTGAAATAGTTGGATATATCTCAAGAACATGTTTGTATTCAGAATTAGCTATGGCTACGCCTCTGAACAAAAACTATCTCAGAGAAGAAATCAGTAGACTGTCAACCAGGGGTGCGACAAACTACGCAGCTGCATTTCAAAAAGCGTTTGGCGTATTCATTGGGTCAGACAGCATATCTAATGATGGTTCAAGAGGTAGAATCTATAAATATGTTTGAACGGTTACAGAAAAATGCATAAAATTGTTCATCAAAAATGGAACACCCATGAATGTTAAAATGACATTTTTATCACTTGAAGTAGGGTGTTTGATAAAATTACTTGGGTGATACATATTAATCAGGAAAGCTCACTTTTCCTCGACATTTTGTTTCGTTTCTAGTTTCCAATAGAAGTTCGTGATTATAACTTTTTGGTTTTATATTAATGTAAATACATTTTGTCTGGGCGCGTCTCCTGTTTTATTTTGGTTTCCCCATAGCCGTGGACTTAATGTTTTATCTAGTGTCTTTGTTTTTCGTATTTGTTATCTTTATTATGTCTAGAATACACAAATTAAGATCATAATGTATTCAACCTCAAAGTAACTGTACAGTCTTTTCTTGACGATGAGAGCTAGTTCAATGGCATGTATAACATTAGAATTATGTACAACATAACAAAATCAGGACGTAAAACGAATATTTTGCTTATTTCTTCATTAATAATCTAATTCTTAATTACAATGAATACATGCAGTAAATCGTTGTCACATATTTATTCCTCTCTTAAAGAGCATATTCCAATGTACGCTGTGGTGACTTGTTAGAATATTTCAGCATTACTCATCCCACATGTTAGTGGTTTTTACGTCAAATAATTGTTAAACATTACTATTGTTCTTGTGTAAATATCAAAAGATTTTAAAATAAATTTCACTGAATTAATTGGTATTATTTGATGGATTTTGCATATGTTGAAAAATAGAATTAAAATATTAACCCCTTGGTTACAAAAAATGAACATGATGCCAATAATGTATGATATCTGCCATCCTATAAAAAACATGATATCTTACAGAGAAGGTGATTTTATTTCTGACGGATGGTAAAATGACTGCTGAAGAGGATCCACTATTGACTATCAGTAAAAACAACCAAAGGCTAGGAAATCGTGTTATAATATTCACTTATGCTTTAGGAGACTGTAAGTTTGTTTATGATCATTACAGTTTAGAATTTATGTTATAAATCTTTGTGTTTAGTGAATAAAAGTTAAAAGCATAGCAAATGCTTATTGTAAGAATAGCAGCAAACCTCCTCATCAATGTTGATAACATTTCCTGAGTGAATAAGAGGCTATGTGGCAGATTGGTAATGTCGCCCATGTTTCTGATATAACACATAATTATAGCAGAAATGAACATGAACATGAACATTAGGAAAATCAAACAGAACAGCTATACATATCAAACAGGAATTAGTAAAGCAGATGAGACCGGCCATATAACTTCATTTGGAAAATACAATTGATAGATATGCAAAAATGTTAGAATTGCAGACGTTAAATGTTTTGTTATTTTTAACATATTTTTGTTATCAAGTTGCTCTTGTATAGCAATATTCTTCCTAAAGTTTATACATATATTGATATCTAATTTTGTTTTCTATAGCATTTTCAGATACTGATAAACAACTTTTGCGAGATATAGCGAGCCAAACAAAAACAGATAAATCCTATGGTGATGTTGAGGTACTGAACATGTTATAACGTTACTTTCATACGTTTAAGCATTTATCATAAAACTAATTACCTATCTAAAGCTTAGAATCTCTATATAAGAATACTCTAGAAATTAAAGTAGACAAAGAAAATCAAAAAGAAAACAAATTATCTTGAGGTCACAACAATACTCAATTTTAGTTAGCAATGCGGACCGACCTCGGAAGGTCACCCAGTAAGAAACCAGGCGATGTTGTGAAACCGGTTAATGAGACCTCAATCTTCCCACTTCCCTAATGGGTCAAGAAGTCTAAAGTAAAGACATATAATTACAATGCACTTACGGGTCACTAATAAATAAAGTATATAAAGTAGTTAATACGAAAAACCAAAACGATGATCTAAAGCAGTAAATGAGACGAAAACACAAGATGAGTGGAATCACAAGAACGAGACATGGACAATTTCCGCCTCAAACAATTCAGCACTGAAAAAAAATAATCACAGTAATCCTATAATGATCTCATTTCAGCTTAGAAAATTCAAAGTTGAATATCTAAACTTACATATTTCTATTGAAACACGTTTCAATTCGTTTCACAGGGAAGAGAATTTCACCACATCACAGATCCATCACGTCTGCGATCAGCTATGGCATCATATTACAACAGATTCAGCAGTGATGAAAAACTGGACACTCCAATTTTCTCTGTACCTTATGTGGATCTACTTGGTCTTGGTAAGTATCTACAAAACAAGAAGAAATAGGATCAACAGAACAAAAGTTTTTGACAACCAAACAATCGCTTCATCAAAAAGCCACAACCAGAATGAACCAGCTAAATGAGACGGTCATTCACAATAATTTTACTCATACTGTTTTTTTGGGGGGTTGGGCATTACAATGTTCGTCACACCAACCAAATGGGTGAGGGAACACCGCCCTTGACCCGAAGCCAAGCTCCAAATCAACCGTCATCAAAGGACTCGAAGGAGAAATGTATTTGGTCGGTTTGTCATAACCATGCTATTATGACTACTCCAAGAATAGCGAAATAACGATGGAAAAATATGCAGTGTTAAACGAAACACCATAACAAAATATGAAAATGATATTGTCTTAAATGTACGTGTTTGCACACTAGAACAATAAGATCTATCTATACATCTTTCTTCTTTAACTTTTACATGTTTTTTTGTATTTTTCGTTTAGGTTTAGTAACAACAGTTTGTTTACCGGTCTACAAGTCGTCTGGTCGTTTTTTTGGAGTATCGTGTGTTGATATCACCATGTCGGACCTAATGTCAGATATAACATACTTCCAGCAAGGCGAGATCTCGTATGCATTCATCATAGATGGCAACGGTAGAACTTTGATGCACCCTCAACTTCCGCAGCCTTCAAACATACATGATGATCCTATTTTTCTCCACATAGAACATTTAGAAAGAGAGAGTTCTGCCAAGGAGGTGATAGCAAACATGATGCTGTAAGTAAAAATCCACCGGAAAATTATTTTTCCAAAAGAACGCTGTTGTTTGAAAGTCATATATTAATGACTACGGGTCCGTCTAATTGATTTGGAAGTACTCCTTACTTTGTATAATGTCTTCCTCCACAGTAAAGATGTGCGTATTGTATACATAACCCTTCTCGGGCCACACAATCATATGTACTTCTTTTTGCCACAAATATCCTACATATATACATTTTTGGAATTGTGATTGGCTGCATCATGTTTTAAGACACAAACAAAATTTATACAAAATATGAATATTTAAACAAGATAGACAAGACTGTGGGCTTTTTAGCTGCATGCATTGTTCATGGGTAAGGTCACATTTCAAAGAGGTGGTTGAATAAAATATTTTGGTGAGATGAAGCTTAAACTAAAACAACAGATCTATTGATATTAAAATTGATTGAAAATGGGGTCAAACTTGGCTTGTCATTCGGCAAAATATGAGAATTCTCAATTTTACAATTTCTTCATATGTGTCTGTTCTAATCAAAGCACTCATTATCCACCGTATTCATACGCCCATATCACATGGAAATTATTCATATTTTGTAAATTACAGATCACAACACATATAATGTACTTTAAAATAACACCAATTGAGCAACATAGCACATGCAAAACTATCACAAATATCAAAATAAACAGAAATATTACAATCCTCAGTTTCAATACGTACTCTCTGATGTAAGGGCCAAAGCACCAAACTGCGGAGAGATAGCTAAACAATTCGCTGAAAACTGTAATCAGAATTAAAATGAATGTAAACATATCATTAGATATATATTTATTATATAAACATACTTTGATTACATAAAGGAAGAATTATATTATGCAGATCTTTATGGTTGTAACATATTTATTTTTTTCTTAAATGACATTTTTCAAACATTCTGAATCGAAATTAAGAATTAATACTCTAGTGGCTTTAATTGAAGAATTATTAAAGATAACCTTTATTGATTATTACCCTTCGTTTGTTTTAGAGGCACAGAAGGGCACAGAACGTTTATGTCAAGAAGGATTTTTCCAAGGGGAGAAATTCTTAAGGATGGAATTGAAACTAGAATGATACGTTCTACATATTTCTGGACACCTGTGAGTATTCTCATCCATGTGATGTAGTCTTGAGCGTCCATTGTTGACGGTTGATTGGAAGCTTGACCATTGAATATCGGACGAGGTTCTGTCGATTAGAGTATTGGTTCTTTTCTCTTATATTCCATTTTGCAATTGTGTATTAGTAAAGTAAGCGACTAACATAACTTATATATTGGATTGTAATACCCCTGTAAAAGAAAAGAAATAAAGATATTTTCAAATCAGTCACAACCAAGACAAAGTATTCAGCTCGAGCAATAAAAAGGGGCAACAAATAACGCTACAACAAACCTGATTACAGCCAGCAAACCAGCACAAAACCGGATGGTGTGGTTATAAAAGTTAATGTGTCCTCAGAATATCCACCGTCAATATAGACTTACATTTACATGTTTAATCAATAAATGTAATATCAATATGTATATGCTATATCATTTACATAAAGTAAATAGAAAAGATAATCATAAAATATCTTATCGGAAATGGAATTATTGTGTAGGCATTCAATATTGTTTAATTAGATTTACGTATACCCCATCGTGAAAATGAGAATACTGGATAAATTCGGTTTATCTAGCGTGACTAACTTGAAATAAGGTAAAATCGATCATACACCTGTTGAAAGAGTTAAATGTATATATTTATCGATATGGTTTGTCAATTATCATGAATAAATTATAACTTGCAACCATGTTTTTTTTTAAAATTAGGTGGATCAAACTAACTTTTCCTTATGCATTGTTATTGGCTTTGGGGACACGCAAGCTACTTTTCAGGTAGACACTCCATCTGCACCAAGCTTTAAATACCACAGGATAGACATACAGCCTAAAACAAGCACTCAATGTAGACATTTCTCAAGATACTCTAATAAAGGTACCTATTTAATATGAAGACATTTACTTGAAATAAATGTTGTAATATTAAGTAAGAATATTCATTGACAGAAGCATTTTGTTTTTAAAAAATATTTATAATAAATTTTCAATATGTATAAAATACAATATTAAATCTGATAAAAAAATCTCAATCACTTAGGGTCAAAAATAAAATGACGAAATAAACCTACTAGTTCATATATTATCATTCTCAAACATCTACAACATCCAGTTTTGAATTGGGATCTATAAGTTCTGACTAACTGTATTACAAACAAATACTATCCAGCGTTTTCTTTGCTCTGCGTATATATGTATTGTTCTTACTTAAGCGACTATTAATTGCCCGACTTTGAAATGTGACCTTGGACTACTGCAGGTATTGAAAACATTTTAAAATACTATTTCTGAAATATTGTTATTATAAGTAATATTTATAACATGCTTTAAGTTATGTTAACCACTTTATATTTTAGCGTATTCTACGGTGATGCTTACACCTGGTGCTTTTCAAGATCCATTATTATATCTTGACAATAACGACACAGCGTCAACCATTAGTACATATAATGATTACTTTGGTGGCATATCGGTTTCAAATCCAGGAGTTAAGGTAATGCATCAGTTTATTGTTAATATAATCACTTGATAGAAGTTCGTATTGTTCCCCTTTTATAAGTGTATAGTTGTATTGTTCCTCTCTCTCTCTCTGTGCGTCCCACATTTTCCTCTTACTTGTAAATATCCACGAACTTGAATCTTTTGAATGTCGTCTTGGTTTGTCATATTTACTTTCTGATTGTATCTGCAATATATTTATATTTGTCACTGAAAAGTAACTTTAGTTAAAAAAGGAATAATTATACGTTATTCACATATATACTGACTTCTTATATGTTAGATGTAAATGTATATTTTACATGTATGTGTGTCTTGAATAGTCATAATTGAACATTCATTGATAGGTTTTATAAGTAAACAGAAAATGTTTTGATTGTAAATGGGAATGAATCTAGGAGAGCTAGTGAATGCTAATCTGACCTCGACGTTTTTATCGATATCATTGCCTCTCACTATTGAATATAATGTTTATAGAAAAGGAAATGTATATGTGTGTATAGAAAAGAAACGTTTTCACATATCCGTCTATATTAAAAAAGAAAATAAAGAGGCAACAAACTCACAAAACATGGACAGTTGTTAATTAAACACAAATATTCCATAACAATGACAACTAGCCTATTTAACATTTGGTTCAATTAATTTCAGGACAGCGTCATTAACTCTGTCAGTGTTACACATAAAATGGAAAAGACGTGGATGGCAAATAAAGATGCAGATGAGTTAGTTATTTGGCGTTATGTGGGCACAAAAGATGGAGTTCTTCGTCTCTATCCTGGAGCTCAGCTTCCAAGGAATTATGACCATACTCGACGACCATGGTATATTTTAATATTAATATGTGTATGCGCCCATTTGTACAAACACTATCTAAATATATACATATTTTGTAGTTTATCAATTAGAATGTTTATTCGTCACCTAATCGGTTCGTGTGTCCTATTTGTTTTATATCTCCCTTTTTGATCATGGCGATTTCTCTAAAAATGCAGACGAAAATTACAGCGATGAAAAGAAAACGTGAACCTTTAATATCGATTCGACCAAACCATATTCAAACTTTAATTTTATTTCTGGATCAATGTTATATTATGAAGCGGCAGCTTTCATATTAATGCGCATTAGCTCGTACTTCATATTGGTAAAATATATACTTAAATTGGTATAAAAAAACAATTGGTTAATATTTAGCTATATTTTTTATTCATCCAATTTTGTATGCTTCAACAATTTTGATTGAACCCTTAAGGCTTGTTAGTTCGGATTTGTACTAAAATATGCCTTCATACCTTAATCTTTGCCAAAACGTTGGTTTATATTCTTAAGAATAGTAATTTGCTTAATAAAACCGTCCAATTATGTTCATTCTGGTGGTGAGATTTTTTTGAGGCTATTGATTGTTTGCCAATTTCCTTTTTGCTTTTGATCCTTTTTCTTCTTATTGGGACCAGTATTTTTGACTCGCCGAATAATCTACTGCAGGTACCTAAGATCTGTCGCATTCAAGGGGAAGTTGGTTTTTTCTGCACCATATCAAGACCAATGGGGATCTGGTCTCATGATTACATTATCAAAAACAATTGTTGAAGAAAGGTAAATATTCTTAGCTTAATGTTTATGTGTAAATATAAATCATATGTAAATATAAAGATTTCACGTTGTCATCCCATATATTTTTTTAGAGTGTCGAAAATTTCACACACACACACACACACACACACACACACACACACAGAGTTTTATTGTTTATAATACTTGTTGTTCTGTCGTTATATACATGTACATGTGTTTATTAAGGCATAGATAGTTTAAAGGAGACGCGCAGGTCAACGATCATTTTAAAATGTATTAGTATATATTAGATTGTTGAGAACATTTGAAGGAAATGTTTTTAAATATGAGTAGCTGTTTAAGAAATAAACAATTAAGAGTCATTCCCTTTGGATGTCATCACAGAGTGCTGTTATATAGAGGAGGAAGTCAAAACGCCTTTTTATTTTATGAATCATGAAACAAAGTAAAAACGATATCGTGAATTATTATGATTTTCACACATGCATAGCTTTATGCAATATTTTCTAAAAGCAAAAAAAAGTTCATCGACATTGTTCTTATAACAAAAATGCCGTGACCCTAATCCCCATGTACGGACATTTAAAGTGCGTATAACCTTGTATTTACAAGGTTTATGTTTTACAATGATACAAGTGTGTGTGTGTGTGTGTGTGTGTGTGTGTGTGTGTGATTCTTTGAACAATCGGAATTATGCATTTGAACATGCTATTTAAACGTAGTAGTTAGTTTCCAGGTTTCCAGCTGCCGAAATATTGAAGAATTCAAATGAAGTTTGTCAAATATAGCGCCGGAATGTTTGATAGACCAAACATAGTAAACCCCGCTATTAGCAAAAACAGAGTTACAATACTTTACCACATGACCCTTCATAATTACTAGTACAGAAGTGAGGTGCTTATAAATACTCGTAGTGGTACAATTACTAGAATTTGCAATAAAACGGGATTTAAAAGAATTTTTATGCAATTTAGGGAGCCAGTTTATAATAGGGACATCGTGTTTCTTAATATTTATAAGGAAAGTATTATTGTCATCAATTAGCTTAATTATCATATCTTGACATTCAAATTTGGTGGACATATGCTCTTTTGTTATAGTTAATTCCTTCATAAGTGGTTGGATATAATATAATTTTCAAACAAATATGATATTATTAGCTGCTTTATTAGCAGGTGCTAAGCCATATTGTTTGTGAATTTTCTCCAACTTTCGGTTTATATGATTAACCTTATAAACATTAGGTTAATTGACCAGATGGGGTTGGATATAAAACTCTTACTGCCTGTGTCCAAAAAGATAAGGAACGCATCTTTCCACTCTCTCGGTACATGCTGTAATGCACCTTCCAGTCTGCACCCTTGTGTAATGTATATATCAATCGTATCAAGAATGACATTCATACAACGCCTGAAGTCCACTTTAGAAGGTGGCCTATATTTTGGGCCTTTGCTTACGAGTTTTCGTTCGGAGTTGCGAGAGAGACTGTAATTATAGATACGTCACCGCTTACAATTTGACCTAGGTGATTATATAAATATTTAGAGCCAACACGGTCACAAGAATCGGGAATGATATTGAGTTAATATTAATCGCCAATAACTTGTAATTAAAGAATATATTTCTTGCAGAAATTTTAGAAGTAACTTTATAATCTCTAAATATGTTAGATATATTCATAAGATCAATACCTCTGTTTATAAATTATATCTTCAAAATACTTTTTTTTGTGCATAATTCAAGTTGCTTTTACAGTTGTTATAATTTCTTATTTGTAAAAATGTTATCATATTCAGTTCACAGGCTAGACCATTTTTGGGGGTAGTAAGCACTGATTTTCGCATATCTTACCTGTACCAGTCTCTAGTGAACACCTACAGTATATGTAAAGATTCATCGTATAGGTAACTATTAAAACACATATTTGAAAAATTTATACCAGTCCTGTTTAATATAAAACAAATGTTGTATCGTGTAGCACTGAATGACCGTGTATAACCATATGCTTATGAAACATATTTTCATTATTGTAATGCTGTTTTTTATCGGTCATTTATAAATAAATTGAAATTATATTGAACTTACACAAATTTCTATTTACTAGAAAAGAACAAATTGAGTAAGCATTCCTGCTATACATGTGTCAGCCGTCGCGATGCTTCCGTGTCATTGGTTGTCCCTCTCAAATGTCTAACAATGACATTCAACTTATTTAAAACACATATAGTAAACTCTTAATAGACGTCTTTATTCAACAACAAACTAATTTGACGTGGTATAAGATTTTAAATGAGGTTTAATTAATTTGAGATTTATGAAATGCGTCTAATGGGTTTTCATTTTAGTTAGCCTTTGTGAGCTCTAGACGAGTTTAATAGATTCTAAATCAAATGAAAACGAGTTTTAGATATGCTTTTCATGTACCATATGTCTCAAAGTAAATCATTTTGAATGTGATGCAATACATTTATCAGATTTTGTTCTAGTTGAAGACAACTTTAATTTGTTAGTGGCGTCATTGCGTATACAATAGATACGAAGTTTATAACAATTAAGCATTCAACCAATCAGAGTTCAATGTTTGAAGACAACTGGTGCTTACATGTAATCATTTATGTACGTGCTGGATCATTTCACACGGAATACCAACACATATTAGAAATAAACTTAATAGCAGGGTATGTTTGTGATAAAATTGAAATGATATCCATTTATTTATTCCAGTTGCTTTATATTGGATAGCAGTGGATTTGTTGTTGTGCACAAGGACTTTGTTGAACCAGAGAATAAAGACACCCAAGTTGAGAATGTTCATATCATATTCAAGGTGAAATAACATTATGGACATACACTTTATTAACTTAAGTTCACTATATTAGTGTACTTGATTTTATAATGAATATACATGTATTACACATGCTTATGAATCATAACAAAGTTTAGGATAATAAAATGTCATGTTTTGTGTTCTGTTTGTATTAAGTATTAATAATGCCTTATTGTTCTAAATATATATTCAACTGTTGATTTTATTTTCATAATATCGTTATATGAAAATATTTTTCAGTTTGTTTAACTTAGAAAAGTATTGTCCAACTAACATTCTAATTTCATTTCCATGAAATATGTGATAGTATATGTTTCAAACTAGTAGTCATATTTATAAATTGTAGGAACCGGCCATAGCTGCAGATATGCTTCGTTTGAAATACATGGACAAGACGTCCTGCTTAGACTTTGAGAATATAAAAGAACAGTTCAGTTATAGAGTAAGTTGAACATGCAACGTGATATATGCATTTTGATATAATTTGTATTTGTTTATTTCACAATATAACCTTTCTTTCTTCGTTATTTTTATTAACAATTAACAACCATATTAAAGTAAGACCATATGGATACTTTTAACTGATATATGTATAGCTGTACACTGAACAGAGTAAAATATGTATTCAGGTGTGTAGCTTTGGGGGCAGAGGGCAATTTCTTCTTGAAATTTCACCATTCTTTTTATTTTCAGTGACACAATTCCAAGCAAATATAACAAGAGGCCAAATGGGCCTTATCGGTCACTTGAGTGCATTGGTCAATTGCATTTTTAATAATAGTGTTATAAAAAGGTATAATGAAGATAAGGACAGTAAAAGCAAGTCATAAACACAGCAGGTATTTGCAGGCTGCGTATTGTGCAAAGAGCATGCAAATCTGACGAATGTACTTATAACTTTTTAAATCTGTTTAAAAATTCCTTTAATAATTTCAAACAACTTTGTGATTTATATGTATACAAAAAGTACAGTCTTTAATAAAATTGGCATTTCCAATATTGTGTGGTGTCTGTGACCTTGACCTTTGACCCCATGACCTTGAGACTTTGTCAAAATATTCCTTGCGTAATTTCTCATATTTTTCTAACACATATTTAAATTCAAAAAGTCCACATTTTTTTTTAGAAAATTGCCATTTTCAATCACATAAGGTGTCTGTGACCTTGACCTTTGACCCCGTGACCTTGACCTTTTGTCATAATATTCCTTGCATAATTTCAAACAACTTTCTAATTTTTGTGTATATACAAAAAGTCAACCATTTTTGAGAAAATTGAAATTTTCAATCTTTTGAGGTGGCTGTGGCCTTGACTTTTGACCTCATGACACTTTGTCAAAATATTCCTTTCATAATTTCTAACCACTTTCTTTTTAACATGTACATACAAAAAATCCAAGTTTTTGAGAAAATTGCCATTTTTAATCTTTCGAAGTGTCTGTGAATTTGACTTTTGACCTCGCGACTTTGACATTTTTTCAAAATATTCCTTGCATAATTTCAAACAACTTTCTAATTTTTGTGTATAAATAAAAAGTCAACTATCTTTTTTTTTAAAAAAAATTGTCATTTTCAATCATTTTAGGTGTGCGTGACCTTGACCTTTGACCCCGTGACTTCAACCCTTTGTCAAAATATTCCTTGCGTTATTTCAAACAACCTTCTTATTTATATGTATATACAAAAAGTTCACCGTGTCAGAGAAAATTGGCAATATATCCATATTTTAGCATTTTGCCACCACCTATATCAAAAGAAGCGACCCCTGGTGGTCATTTATGAACAGATTTCGTTTTTTTTTGGAAATTTGGTAAACATTGTCAGAAGGATTATATATTCCAAATATGAAAGCAATCTGACCAGCGGTTCGTGAGAAGAAGATTTTTTAAGATGTACATAATTTTATCCCTTTTTGCCCCTCAGGGTGCCCCTATGGGGCCAAGCCCCTTTTGCTTCGCAAACTAAAAGCGGCTAACCCAGGGCATGCTTCCTACCAAATTTAGTTGAAGTCCATCCAGCTGTTCTTGAGAAGAAGTCGTTTTTGTGAAAACCTTACGCACGACGCACGACGCACGACGCACGTCGCACGACGACGGACAAAGAACGATCGCAATAGGTCACCATAAGCCAAAGGCTTAGGTGACCTAAAAATCTAAGTTTCTATTTTTTGCCCCCTTGTGCTTTTCTTCAGGTATTCAATTCTAAAGGCTGGTAACATATAAAGCTTACTTTTCATTTACCTTTCAATTTACACGTGTTTTAAACCTTAAACAAGAAATATCTCAAGGTAGTCATTACCAACATCAAATGATTGAATATTACATTTCGTCTTCAAGGTTACTTAAACCGTGTAGTCTAATTCATATTAACACTTGCATATGTGGTCTTCGGCTTGTTTGTATATTGTGGTCGTCCGCTATTTTTTTAAGTGGTTTACTGCTTACATTGTGCAGTATGGTCGTCTGTCCGTTGTTTAATGTAGTCGTTTGATAGTATTGTAATATGGTCGTGTTTCCAAGTTTGCAGTGTGTTTGGCTTGGTTTAAAAAGTAAACAAAGAAATATCAGGAAGAGAAGCAACACAAATATTTGGATAACTAGACTATTATTATATTTGTGTTTATCTGAAAACATAATTGTCTCAATTACAATGGTAAAATGTTTTCTTTGGTAACTTATATTTAACGTATTCACTTATGGTAAAACAAATCTGGTAAACGTAACCGAGGCCAAATTTAAGGTTGAAGGTCATGTTGATATTAACATGTTATACAAATGCTTCCTAGTTACAAAAATAACATACATTTGCAGCTGATATAAGATTTGCTTTCAAGTCATATCATTGTCAGCTAAATTCAGTTTAGAAACAAAAACCATAGTAACCAAAGTGTATTTGTTATAAGAA
Organism: Pododesmus macrochisma; assembly: GCA_032359645.1. Classification (NCBI taxonomy): domain Eukaryota; kingdom Metazoa; phylum Mollusca; class Bivalvia; order Pectinida; family Anomiidae; genus Pododesmus; species Pododesmus macrochisma. The sequence goes on along the minus strand of JAUMGZ010011786.1, from coordinate 3,899 downwards.
AAACATTATTACCAAAATTGCATTGAGCTTTTCAGGTTCAATTGAATTTGAGAGTGACTCAAGTGTATTTGTCAATTGACAAAAACGACAAAAATGACAATAATTCATAAGAATTCAATTTAAATCGATTTGGAATTTAATTGTGTCATTTTAAGAATAATATTTGTACAAAACAAGACGAAATAGTATCAACAGAACGAACGCTATTGACAAACATACAATATCTTCATAAAAAAAAGTCACAACAAGAACTAACCAGCCAAATGAGACTGTTTTTATTTGGGCATTACAATTTACATGTATCAGATGAACTATGACTCCCAAGAAATATGCAAACCAACAAACACTTACATCACACAAATAACTGAGTCAACTTTTAACTCTAAATGCATGAAAACAAGTTGTGAATGACATATTTTACTAACTAATGCACACATTTTTACGAAGTTTAAAGTCATTTTGATTAAGATATTTAATAATATTAAACACAATCCTTTGAATTTTAGATAATCATTCCAGCTGATGGCATTGAACACAGTTTGTACAGCTCGGTTATCTATGAAATTCTGCCTGTTGCGAATAGCAATATATTCGTAGTGATCAAAAAACATTTGATTGGTTCCACATCACACAACTATTGTGACCAAGTAAGTTGTCTTTTCTTTTGTTAAGATTCATATATCACAAACTGTTAATATATAATATATGAATGCTATTAATGTTCTGCTTATATTTTTTGTGTTTTCTACCATTTCAGTAAATTTGTCTTTACAGCTCTCGATAACAGTATGTTGTCAATGTTTTTATTCTAGTCAAGGTGTGAACTTTTCCCATACAAACCCTGCCCTTCGTTAACTATTCACATTTTCGACTTCATCTCCAAAACTAAAGGATTTATTCCAACAAAATATGAAATAAAACATTCCTAGGGGAAGGGGATTCAGATTTTTTTAAACGAATGGGTTCATCCCAAGGGGTCACAAATTGGGAAAACTAGACATCCCTAAAGGAAGAAAAAGAAGATTTGCTCCTCTGATTCAGCCCCGGGTGGGGGGGGGGGGGGCATTTAGAGACAAAAAAGTGAGAAAATTGACATTTTAGAGCTTACTGATTGTATGGGTTATATCCTTTGGACATGTAGAACTACAAGGGAAGCTCTTAAGTTAAAAAAAAAAATAGGTTACGAATTTAAGGTTAATGATTTACATTATAACGAACTTGTTAGTTTTAGTATGTTGGCGTATCAAATTCCACTGGACCAATTTCACAACAAACCTGGACGGAATAATCTCAAGATGAAGGAGATTCAGATTTGTTCAATACTTGTGTCCGAGAGGTGTCGCTAATGGGCCATAAATGGTAGAAATTTGACAAAGTTTCAAAAAAGCTTCTTATAGAAAAGAAGGTTCAGAGCTTAAAGCTTATTTATATTCTAATCTGGGGCAGAGATAAATAAAGTTGTTAAACGTGTAACCCTGGGTTAAAAATAGGTTGCATGTTTTTGAGTGAAGATTGGTGTTGTAGATAAATCCTGCACAAACATGTATGTTAACTTTTACATTTTTAACTTATGATATTAGAATCAGTTCAAATGCGTTCAGGAAATCATAATAATAGAATTATATACAGTTAATGGATTTCGGGTTGGTTGAAATAACAAAGTAGCATTTTACCAGCGCGGTGGCCCAGTGGTTAGGGCACTCGCTTCGTGCTGGTAGACTTGTGCTAGAATCCACGGTCGTGGGATCGAATTCCAGTGGAGTCAAATCCTAAGACTTTAAAATTAGGCAATCTTCTAGCTCCCTGCTAAACTAATTCGAGGACTGGTTGGCTCGGTGTCAGGATAATGTGACAGAGTAAAATATCATGAAAATGTGTCTGTGACATGATTTGTCAGTGAGACAGCACTATGAAGTCGCCATACGCAAGCACTGTCGCAAGCAGATACCGTCTCGATATTATCTTTACATGAGTTAAAGGGACGCTTAACCCCAATAAACAAATCAGCAATACGCATTAGACAGATTACTTTAAGTCTAAACTTTAGCAATAAAACCTGTGTTTTATCAATTTTGTAAACTTTGTTATAAAAGGTATTTGGTGTAATAAGAACATGCAAGTTTATAGACCTTATTTACCAAAAGTAAACTTTCAAAGTAATAAACAGGTATATCTTAAACAGGATTCAAATCCTACTGTTGTATCATTAGCGGAACATTAAAAAAAAGGATTAGTGGAATCAACAGAACGAGAGACATAAAACAATGGACGCATCAACAATTCTGCACCGGAATGTTAGGAATGAATTGACATCATTCCAATCTTAAAGACTATTAATCTATGCAGACCGACTTAGGACGGTCACCAAGCACGAAACCATGCAGTTAGGTTAAACCGGTGAATGAGGCTCCAACCTTCCCACTTCCTGCATGGTAAAAACATTCATTTACAAATTTAATAAATACAATTCATTGCGCTGTAAATCATCTCAACAACCAACCGTCCATATCAATTGTCAATAAAAACATAATCGAGTAAAACGTAAATACATATTTACAAAAGGCAATTTGAAACACGAGCATTGGACGTAGCGTAAAACCAAATACAATGGCTAACAAATTATACATAAAGTTTGTTATATGAATGGTGACATTGATGATCAATCAGTGTGCTCGCAGAGGTACAGCAGCAAACACAAAGCCAACTTTAACTGTATATAAAAAGTAGGGGGACCGTGGGAGAGAGTAAATAATCACCCAGTTATGTGTTGGGGGAAGGAGAGAGAACTAAATTGGCTTACGTTATTGCTATTACAGCAGTGTGAGCTTAAAAATAATGCATAGCGCTAGGTCCAACTAACATCCAGAAGGACAAATATATGGAACCAACCTTCTCAATATATGGAGCTTTCATTTGGAGCCCTTCATTGAGTCCCAGTAGTATTGTTTACAGGTGTGCAATGACAATGTCTTTGCCGGAAAGAGGTGACAAATGGACCCAAAACTAGACGTGCAGTGCATCTCACTATAAGAGGATCATAGCCACATTTAAGGATTTATCAAAATCATTAAATTATATGGGTTTTTAAAATCCTCACTTGATGCTTTAATGCCATGATGTCTAATTGTACTTTTACAAGGTTTTTGTTTCATTGCAGCGTTTGGCTGGTGCACCTGATACAGCTATCTGCACACGCTTAGTCTGTGACTGTTTGTGTTATAAAAACCTTGACTTCGAATACTGTCTAAATAGATACCCTCTTTTGAGGTAAGTGTCCTTTGTTTGCATTGATACTCTCATTTAAGACTCCTAATTAAAATAAGGAATAATGTCATTTGGTTGTCAGTCGCTTTGGTCCAGATGTCACCCGGACTAAACTGAATCACACAGACTGAATACCAAAGAAAACACCGACAATCATCCAATTACAAATCAACGCACCAATATCACATCACAAAACATACTCTAAACACGCTACAACCAGGAGACGATTCGGAACGTTCAATGGCTTTATGCAATTGAATAACACTATAAGCATATGATAAATAGTGTTACTAAATTGACAAACAAATAGGGCACCACCATGGTGCTGAAGTGTTGGATGCACCTGTTGTTGGTTTGTCAATATCATTCGTTCTAATGATTCCACTCATCTTGTTCTTTACACTTTTATTATCAGTGATGCGCCTCCTACATGTAGTCCTAGAACTCCTAAACTGGCTGTGGCTGATATATGGAATCCTGATAACATTAACGACTATAATGTATGTTTCGATCCCGAATGTTCAGCAAAATCAACAAAACAGTGAGTTTATTTATCAACAATATTTGCAGGTATTTATATATAAATATACAAAAAATGCAACCTGAATCATGCCTCCGATAAATGTGATATTTAT
>JAUMGZ010011775.1:0-10170 GCA_032359645.1 Pododesmus macrochisma | reverse complement strand
TGGAATAAATATATCTTAATTAAAATCTAATTAAATAACAAGGTTTTTAGTGCTTGTTCAACTGACAGTTGAAGTAGATCCCAGTCTTTAAAACATGGATGAATATAGAATGTACTTAAATGTAAAGACCTGTTTCCATTTTTAATTTCTTTCCACAGAGTTTCAAGATTATTAACATTTAAGTAATTTCTAACTGTATATGACTCCGCCACCATAAAGATTTCTATCCACTCTACTTGGCAGTTGAAAACCATCTATATATAATGTACCATTTTCTAACCAAGTTTCGCTGATTGAAATTATGTCAAAGTCATCCATTTCTATAGATATTTGATTTAATTTGTTAACAATACTTCCTACATTGAGGTGACATATATTTAGTTCTCTGACAGAGCCTGGCACAGGGTTACTTGTAATTGGTGCTGGATTGGTTTCAATATCATTAGCTAACATGAGAAGAAGGAATGTGATAATAACAATATACAATTATATATTATATTTAAAGCAGCGATTGCTATTCATACCTTGAACAAACTTGGTTCACCATGCTTCAAAATTACTATATAAAACTGATAAGGGATGCTCTGTTTGTGTTAAGTGAAGATTTGATTCAGAATAACAACTAGACATTATGTTTGTCTTTCGATCAAAAAATAAATATCTGTTTCATCAGTGGATACTTTGACATTGTTAATCTAAAATTTGGGAAATGTTGCTACATGACATCGATCATTACACAGCACATTCTATGCATATTGCACGCCACATTCTATGCATATTGCACGTCACATTCTATGCATATTGCACGCCACATTCTATGCATATTGCACGCCACATTCTATGCATATTGCATGCCACAAATGTAATACAAGTTTGTTGTTTTCTTGTTATCTCCAAGGTGATCTAAGCTTAATACACACACAGGTATATGAGATTCGTTATCTAACCAACCTTACATAAGTTTTGTCTTGATAACTTAAACAATTCCACTTCTTTCCATGACACACATATATAGCATCCCTTGTTTATACATGGGTGGAATGCGTCTTCTTTCTCCAATTTTTTAGGTCACCTTGAAGTGACCTTTCGTCCGTCGTCGTGCATAAACAATCATACTTTCGACTTCTCCTCAGAAACCGTCAGTTAGATTTTGATGAAACTTGGTGGTAATTATCAGCCTATGGTGGGGATCAGAATTTATACTCAAGAAGGGGCTGACTCCCCAAGGGGCTGAGGGGCAGGGCCATATTGGGTCAAAGAGTGCAAATCATACTTTCAACTTCTCCTCAGAAACTGTCAGTTAGATTTTGATGAAACTTGGTGGTAATCATCAGCCTATGGTGGGGATCAGAATTTATACTCGAGAAGGGGCTGACTCACTAGGGGGCTGAGGGGGCAGGGCCATATGGGGTCAAAGAGTGCAAAACCTTCAAAAGACATCTCCTCTGAAACTAACAGGTGGATTTTGACCATACTTTCACAAAATGATGCTTAAATGATGAGGATCAGAATTTATACTCAATAGGGGGCTGAGGGGCGAGGCCATATGGGGTCAAAGAGTGAAAAACCTTCAAAAGACATCTCTGAAACTAACGCATGGATTTTGACCAACCTTTCACAAAATTATGCTTAAATGATAAGGATCATAATTAATTCTCAAGAAGGGCGGACCTCCCAGGGGGCTGAGGGGCGGGGCCATATGAGGCCATATAGTGTAAAACCGTATAATTTTTTTAGATATGCGGCCACTTTTATGCAACCTATTAACGATCTTCTCTACTTTCTTTGCTACATCGTCAGTAATGTCATCATTTATTTCCTTGTAAGTTGTCCTGTCAACACTCAATTCTTTTTCAATATTTTTAATGTACTCTTCAGTGTCAATAACAGCTATCCCGCTGCCTTTAACCACTGGTCTTATCACATTTGGCCTGTCCTTTACAAAAGGGGTTCCTATTTTTATCATGTTTAATTATATATATGATGATGGAATTTGTTTGACTCCTTGTTAAAATGTCATTCGTCACTAATTCTTGGTACAGATCTAGCCATTTGTCTCTACCGTCGGGTAATGTCCAACCAGATTTTACCTTATTAATTGACTACTGATATTGTCTTATCTGTTGTGCATAATCTTCTCTGTCATCAGTATATTCCACCTGGTACAGATCTAACCACTTGTCTCTACCGTCGGGTAATGTCCAACCAGATTTTACCTTATTAATTTACTACTGATATTGTCTTATCTGTTGTGCATAATCTTCTCTGTCATCAGTATATTCCACCAGATACAGATCTAGCCATTTGTCTCTACATTGGGTAATGTCCAATCAGATTTTACCTTTTAAATTGACTACATCTGTTGTGCACCATCTTCTCTGTCATCAGTATATTCCTCCAGTCTCATTCTTCGCTCCTGCTCTTTCAAATCTGCTGTGTTGGTTGGAATGAACTTCAGACCAAAGCTTTATATTTTCTCTTGGTGTGAGGTCAGTTGTTTTTGTTGATGGCACATTAAAGACTGTTCCATATGGGGAGCCGTTTTACTTTTTATTCCAACTATAATAAATTGTCAACATCACCAATTCATTTCTTGTCATCACTGTAATAAAGTGATATCACCTAATCATTATAGTGATATCATCTAATCGTTATAGTGATATCATCTAATCATTATAGTGATATCATCTAATCATTATAGTGATATCATCTAATCGTTATAGTGATATCATCTAATCATTATGGTGATATCATCTAATCGTTATAGTGATATCAACTAATCATTATAGTGATATCATCTAATCATTATAGTGATATCACCTTATCACTATAGTGATATCATCTAATCGTTATAGTGATATCATCTAATCATTATAGTGATATCATCTTATCATAATAGTGATATCATCTAATCGTTATAGTGATATCATCTAATCATTATAGTGATATCATCTAATTGTTATAGTGATATCATCTAATCATTATAGTGATATCACCTAATCGTTATAGTGATATCATCTAATCATAATAGTGATATCATCTAATCATTATAGTGATATCATCTTATCACTATAGTGTTATCATCTAATCGTTATAGTGATATCACCTAATCGTTATATTGATATCATCTAATCATTATAGTGATATCATCTAATCATTATAGTGATATCATTAAATCATTATAGTGATATCACCTAATCGTTATAGTGATATCATCTTATCATTATAGTGATATCATCTAATCATTATAGTGATATCACCTAATCGTTATAGTGATATCACCAATTCATTTCGTGTCATCACTGTAATAAAGTGATATCACCTAATCGTTATAGTGATATCATCTTATCACTATAGTGATATCATCTAATCATTATAGTGATATCATTTAATCATTATAGTGATATCATTTAATCGTTATATTGATACCATCTAATTATTATAGTGATTTCATCTTATCATTAAAGTGCTATCATCTAATCATTTTAGTGATATCATCTTATCATTATAGTGATATCATCTAATCATTATAGTGATATCATCTTATCACTATAGTGATATCATCTAATCGTTATAGTGCTATCATCTAATCATTATAGTGATATCATCTAATCGTTATAGTGATATCACCTAATCGTTATAGTGATATCATCTAATCGTTATATTGATATCGTCTAATCATTATATTGATATCATCTAATCATTATATTGATATCATCTTATCACTACAGTGATATCATCTAATCATTATAGTGATATCATCCAATCGTTATAGTGATATCACCTAATCGTTATAGTGATATCATCTAATCATTATATTGATATCATCTAATCATTATAGTGATATCATCTAATCATTATAGTGATCTCATCTATTCATTATAGTGATACCATCTAATCATTATAGTGATATCATCTATTCATTATAGTGATCTCATCTATTCATTATAGTGATACCATCTAATCATTTTAGTGATATCACCTAATCATTATAGTGTTACACCTAATCATTATGATGATGTGATCATAACGAGTTGCCGTTGGCTTCGGGCAATTGAACACTGAGCTGTTACCAGTACCTTGGGAGAAATATTTTGGTGTATACCCTGACTACACATTTATAACTGTGCACTACATAACAGTGATGAAAGACATGCAAGAAAGTGGTTCGTATACGTTGGCTAGCAAAGGTGATCTTCCCATTGAAACTCATCAACTACCCATAGTCCATTGTATGGTATTTTCTTATTCGAATGCATCTATTCAGCCAGTTGTTGCAATTGTGCGCAACACAAAAAGTACATCATTTCCATAAAAACAAACTCCAAAACCTGTTGCCAAGGCCAAACAAAGACCCTAAAAAAGTAATAGTGTTTTTTTCCTGCATAACAGGTGAGTGTCATGATTTTAATCAATAATGAACCATAAATAGCCCAGATTGTCCATTTGAACAATATATTTACACATGTAAACAATTGCACATGCACTTTTCTCACTAGTCCCAACTCCTGTCAATCAACCATTGTGGAAAATCCTGAAAAAAGGTATCATGTTTGTCATTGGGCTACCCTATAGACAAACTGTATAACAAATTCCTTTGCAAATAATGAAATTGCAACAGGGGCTTAAATGATTTGAAAACAGTAGTTGAGTAAGTAGTCGTGTGACGTACACACTATTTTACTTATTTTATACAGCATTTAGTGTTATTCATTCCTGTTTATAATGGCACATTTTTGGGCTTGCACGATTATTTACTGGTCCTGTAAAAGGCTTAGGTGCGCACATTTACAACACACCATCGTACCTACTGTCCGTCTGTTATTTGCCATTTTCTCAATGAAACACATCAATTACCTATCGCCCATTATTGATCTTATCATGGTAAAATGGTTTATCATAAAAGCTAATTTTAAACAAGGTTTTGTGGTACATTCGATAACGATGTATGCAAATCTAGTAGCAAATCTTAAAATGTTGCTTCGATCAATATTGTTCCTTTTAAGTTTATATGAAAATATTGTAAAATGAAACAGAGCATTTATTTAGGTCAAATACATTGCTAAATAAAGCACTGTCCGCATGCGCCGTTACTATTGTGACGTCATAATGCTTGCTATTGTGACGTCACAATGCTTACTATTGTGACGTAATAACACATCGACAGAGAAACCTCGTCGCAAAAGTAAAAAGTGATTTCAAGCCATTTTAGAATGCAGTCACTGCAGTGCAAATTGTTTAGAAAAGTTACTGGAAGGACTAGCTTTAACAAGGGTAAGTAAAATATTGCTGTGTGAGTTTTAAGTATTTAACAAGACAATGAAATGTAAATTACATTAATCATTTAATATAACTACATGGAGGCCAATGAAAATTTCATTATTTTTCCCCATTGTATGGTCGATTTTTGCCTTCAACATAATATCTTGCCAATACCTTTACGTTATTGTTCTTTTCAGGGAAATTGAAGGAAATATCAAATACGCCGAGGTCAAGTGTATATTACAGGGTAAATATAAGTAGTTATCAGTAATGCATTGTATCAACCGTTATTGTAACAACGACCGTAAGTGTAACATTCATACACTAATGGTTGAGACTGCAATCGTGGTTGGTGTCACTGACACTAACGGTTGCGGCATTATTAATGCAAAATCCGTTCTTTTTATATGTTAAACACTTGACTATCAAATAAGTTTAAATTGAACCTTATACATTGTAGTTTGCTTTGACCCTTTTTCAGACGGCCGAATATCAAATTGAAAACACGATCACCAAGATCGGTAAAACAGAGAATCCTAATAAGATCTCAAAAGGAAAGAAGAAACGTATGTTACCTGTCCAACCTGAAAAGACTGAAGAACGTAATTTTTCTTTTTTCTTTTTCTTTTTTTGATTCAATTTTTTTAAAAACCTTAATATAGATTGTGACAAAACACAATTTTTAGTCAGTTTGTTGTGTACTGTTATATCAAAACATGCACCGTGATTCACTGCTGAAATACTGTCATACTTGTTCATTTTAGAGAGTGTTGGATAAATTAATAACAGTTAAAACGAGAAACAATATATGTTAAGTTAAAATCCATACATTGAATCAAAAATGAGTAATGTTTACTTGATTTTAGATGTTCGTTGAACAATAATGGTATTATCGTTATATTTTAGAGAAAGAAGCAATTGATGCTGGGTGGATGGAGTTATGGTTAACTCCTGTAGTGTTTGTTAGGAGAAGGAAGAACGACGTCCTTTCTATTTCAAGTAAGTTATCTTAAGTTGTTTGAAACAAATAATTGTTACGAAAGCTAAAATATTCAAAGTGTAAACAGGGTGAACTTGAGCATGATCTGCCTCAAAAAAGTATAATTTTAAGAATATATAACACAACAGACAAGCCTTATTCATATCGGTCCAGCCTTTGTCAACCGGAAGGAAGTCGCGTCCAGCAGAAGTTTATAACAATGATCATACAACATACAGAAGCCACTGGCTTAACTCGATGTCAACCAGTGATTCATATGATTCCATACCAGAGAAGTCAAATTATCGCTCTTTCGCCCTAAATGCGAATAAGCGAATGGGCGAAGACTCGAAAATACGATAGTGAATGAGCGACGCATGCAACTTCGTTTTTTCTCTCCTTCGCTTTTAGGTTGAAGGAGCGAAAACTGAGATTAAGCCTTAACGCAATACCATTCTATAGTAAAATAAAGATAACCTTAGTCATTTCAGCCTTAGTTATCTTAAACCAATTCTAGTCATATCCCAAGTCACATTAAAACCTTATTCATATCAGCCAAACCTCAGTCATATCAGCCAAGCTTTAGTCACATCAGACACAGTTATATAAATTCCGCATACATTGTAATTATACATTTGTTATCCTTCAGGCAATAGTGATCTATATACATGCGGTCAAGGTCCGTTTTGGGAGGTTGCATCAGAGTCTCAGACCTCTTTTTCTTGGGAAGAACAATCTCCTCATACGGTAAATTCACAAGATCATACAACAGGATCCCTCAATACGACAGCCTCACAGAATGACTTAAACGGATCCCTCATTGCCACAGTTTTACTAGACGGCACAACAGATTCACAACAATATGAGGACCCGAATGATCCAGGTACATACAAGGCTGTAAGCTGTTATCTGTGGTTAGAGTTTGATTAGTGCTTAACGTTCTAAGTCATATTGCGACCACATAAAACACCGGGAGAATATATAGAACAACAGAACAGAAAGATAAGCGGCAACAGGAATGGGAATTGAATCAAAGTTATAAGGCATGGAGATTGATGAACCTATACAACATCGTTACCGCCTACTACAGTGTTAGCGTCTTATCCGAAGGACGTGTCCCTATGTGCTTTACCTTAACTGTTTAACCTTGCTGATTTATCAAATATTTTACAGTCAGTATACTAGTTGTGGAGTACAGGACCGTAGCCTGGGAGACGAGGGGGCGTGAAACAATTATTTAAGTTTATTTTCAATGACAAAATTCCCAGGTAATATTTATGCACGACAGGAAAAAACGTTTGCCCTCTGCCGGTTTTCTCAAGGCTATGGCCCTGGAATCAACCGAAAGACCGTGTCATAATTGTCGTGTTGTCACGTTATTAAAAACGAAACTACGACAGCATAACAGAACGCAGGTCGACTTTACGATAATACGACATTTAGGCGCACACCACAACTGCAGGACCATCATCAAGACAGTACGACAACACACCAACTTGGCAGTAACGGACATAAGTTTGTAGTCCTTCTAGACCAACGGTCCAGGGTAGGCTTTATCCCTACAAATCCCGTCCGTCGTCCGACGTTGTCGTTAACTTTTAACATTTCCAACTATCTTTTCTCCAACACCATTGAACCAATTTCATCTACACTTGGTAGGAAGAATCCTTAGGCGAAGTAGATTAAGATTTCTTCATATGATGGGGCTTAATGTCCAAATGGGCGCCAGTTAGGGTAAAAAAATGGAGAAATTTCAACCACATTTCAAAAATCTTCTTATAAACTTGAAGGCCTAGAACTTGATGCTTGTAAATATTTACTTAACTTTGGCATGGAAAATCGAGTTTGTTAAACAAATAACGCTGGGATATAATATAAGCTTACGGGTTTTTTGGGTCAAAGTTCAACAATATCAGTATGCATGATATCCTTTCACATTTTCGACTTCTCAAAAACGTCTAGACCAATGTCCACCAAACTTGTTAGTAAAAATCCCAAGGGAAAAGAGGATGTAGATTTGATTTGTTCAAACGATGAGGCTTAGCCTGCAGGGGCGCCTCTAGGGACCAAAATGAGGAACATTCGAAATAATTTTATAAGTCTAATAATTCAAATGCCTAAAATTAAAACAAAAAAACAAAAAAAAACCCAAAAGGCAGGCCTGTTTAAACCAGATGGATGAGGGACCACCTGGTTGTCGCAAAGTCAACTGATTTTGTCATGCTTTCATACCGTCGTGTTGTCTTGCTGTCGTGTTGTCGTTATGTCGACCTGTATTTTGTCGTACTGTTGTATTGGAGCCTTTGCTTTTTACAACATGACAATACGACAGCACGTACAGCACAGCGAAATTAGCCACCATACTTTTTTGTTATTTGTAGCGCGATCTTACAATAATAGTTTGATCAGGTTTTCTTTCTGTATCATTTAATGAACTTATTATGTTGATATATTTTACTTGATACCTTTAAAATACTTGAATCAAGTACATGGGATGCTCTTGGTGACATAATTTTATTGGAGATAACATTTTAACATAAACAAATCCGTGTACTTCTTTCGTGAAAACCAAGAATATGAGCATTATTTGAACATCGCTTATAGTTCACAAACCACTTAGTCTTAATCTCATTGTGTGTTGCAGATGAACAAGCGGAGACCACCAATTTGAGGAAGCGGATACGTAGAAGTATGTTGTCTTTCCTTACAAGGTTATGTCCATGTATCCAGGGTAAATGTAAGCGGATGGTGAGGCACTGGGATCCCGATGAGACTTATATGAAGGCTTTCCCTAACGAACCTCGCCCAGCTATAGTCAGGCTTAGATCCAGACATGCGAACTACTGATGACCAGTCAGTAAGCTCGGATTCAGTCATACATGTTGAGTGTATGTGTGGTGTCCCAGACATGCGCACTGCTGATAACCAGTCAGCTAGCTCGGAGTCAGTCATATATGGCATGTCGGGTGTATGTGTGGTGTTCCAGACATGCGCATAACAATCAGTTAGCTCGGAGTCAGTCATGCATGGCATGTCGGATGTGTGTGTGGTGTTCCAGACATGCACACTGCTGGTAACCATTCAGTTAGCTCGGATTCAGTCATGCGCACTGCTGATAACCAATCAGTAAGCTCGGATTCAGTCATACTGCATGTCGAGCGTATGTGTGGTGTCCGTGACATGCGCACTGCTAATAACCAGCCCGTTAGCTCGGATTCAGTCATACTTGGCATGTCGGGCGTATGTGTGGTGTCCCAGACATGCACATTGCTAATAACCAACCAGTTATCTCGGATTCAGTCATACTTGGCATGCCGGGTGCATGTGTGGTGTTCCAGACATGCGCACTGCTGATAACCAATCCGTTAGCTCGGAGTCAGTCATACATGTCGGGCGTATGTTTGGTGTCCCAGACATGCGCACTGCTGATAACAAGTCAATAAGCCCATATTTAGCATGACATGGGTTATGCTCCAGAAACACTATTCATGATGTATCAGTTAGCTGTGAGTCAGTAATACGTGCCAGGTATCAGCGAGACGCTCCAGACATGGACGACATTGTTGATCTACCATTTAGCTCGGAGTCAGGAATATGTGCCATGTAAAAGTGAAACGCTCTAGAAACAGACACTTTTGATGATCTACCACTAAGCTTGGAGTCAGTAGTACGTGCCATGTATAGGTGAGACGCTCTAGAAACAGACACTATTGATGATCTTCCAGTTAGCTTGGAGTCAGTAATGCGTGCCAAGTATAGGTGAGACGCTCTAGAAACAGACACTATTGATGATCTGTTAGTAAGCTGGGAGTTTCTCACCGGACACTTCAAGCAGTCACATGACCACAACACACTCCCTTATTGGCTCCTTATATGTATATGCGATAAAACAAAAACAGGGCTATTCTGTGTACTATAATGTTTATTCA
>JAUMGZ010011764.1:0-10170 GCA_032359645.1 Pododesmus macrochisma | reverse complement strand
CTTTGACAGCAGAGATTACATTACAAAAACAATTGATTACAATTAAACACTGACTTACCAAATGAGTATATTAAATTAATATGTTATACAATTGACTAAATGAAATGTGAACTATACACACGTACAGTAATATTAGAACATCTCAAGTCAGAATTTTAATATATGGCCTATACTGTTAGCTAGACACTAATAATGATTTAGAATACAACGTATTGCGCTATAAATCGACTGGTTTCATCATCTCTCTATATTAGTAAATAATGGAACTTCTTAAAAACAAACATTGTATCACGCATTACACATAACTTTATTTCAAAACACAAAATTTATGAATATGTGTCATTGTTAACGAAACGAATTTCCTTTGGCTTCATAGCTTTGATTTATCTAGTAAGTGTAATGTTATTATCCATTGAGCGTCCGATGATGACAATTGATTCGTACAGGTATGCCTTTAAACATGGACGTGGTTCTTTCCTCCTATATATATTATATTCATTGAGGGCATGTTTCAGTTTCCAATTTTGTATTTAAACCTAAGTATGACCTTACAGTGTTAAAACTTTTGAAAACCTTCTTCGCCGCTATTTGGCCAACGTTGGACTATTTAAAGACTCCTCATTTCAGTGTATGAACCAATACGTGCAGCACTATGAACATCAATTATTTAAAGCCCTTTAATTAGAGAAAGTTTGATATTGAAGTATATTCCTCTAAGTGTTCGTCCGATTCCCTTTTCAAAAAATAAAACAATTCCATAGGGCTCTAGATCTGTTCAAGATAAATGTTTTCAAGAGGAACGTTTCTATCATGCATTATAGTCCGTGGTACTGAATCCAGAAAACGTTTATATATAGACCATGTCATGAAAGCTAACTTTCTATGAGGAAACCAAATTCTTGTGTAAGGACACGTCTTGAGTATATTTTAGTAGATGAAAAAACTAAATTATCTTAGGAACTAACAGCAAAGGAAAACGGCAATAAGCATATACACAGTCATGCATAACACTATTATACATGCATTTTGCACATTACTAATAGAATATCGTACCTGTTTCTGTTCAAGATAGATTTATCTCAAGTGCGGGATGGTATGTATGTTAAATATCTCATGACTCGGCGATAAACATGCATACCATCCCGACACTGAGATAATTCTATCTTGAACAGAAAAAGGTACTAAGTTCTTTTTCTCGTCCTCTTATAGTGATTTTATCATGAGAATAACTATAAAAATGCATCAATTTCTCCTTTGGCATCCATGTAAAAGCGCTCCTGACGTAGCATAAGTGACGTAAATTCATTGCTACATAGCGCCTGACATCGATCTCGATACCATATATATAATGACGTTATTTCATTGTTTATAGCACGTGAAATCGATCTCAATATTTGTACCTAAGACCGATTTATATCGTATCCCTATTGCCGTGAGATTTCCTTGTCGAGTGGACGAGGAATATTGCTTTGGTTAATAATCCTGTCTAGTCACTTTTTTCTCATTCACTGTTTTGTCACAATATCAATGAAACGTTATGGTATTGGTGTAAATGCTTATGTGATAACACTCATTTGAAATAACCTTATTGTGCTGCTTTTTGTCCCCAACTGTTTTTGTTCTGGTTTGTGTTTGTATACAAACATAATTGCATAATACTTTAATGTTTGCATAGTATTGCATTATATTTATCTTGTCACTGTAAACATATAACATTATTGTTTTAAGGGCGCATACTACTGTTATTTAAAGTGAACAAATGATTATTACTATGTGTTACACATAGTTCTGTTTGCATGTACATTAAAGAATTTTGTCATCTAATAATATGACAAACGACAATTAAGATGTTGTTGGTACTATTGTAGCAAACAGAGATCGGCTCTGATTCAATAAAAATTTGATCTATAATGGGTTTGATTGGCTTAAAACTGATTTACTGCCTAAAATTTAATAAATCAATTAATGCCAGAAAAGCCAGTTCTAGCAGTTGTCTATTTTACGAAGCAAGATAGACAACTCTTTTTATTATCTTTATCACTGAGTGATATGCGATAAGTGAATGATCAAGCGTTAAACTGGTCATTGCGGGAGAAACCTATGATGCAAACAAGCCTATGCCTGCTCCCACGTGAACTTTTGACGCCGGACGTATTGGACAAACACATGTACAGGTTTTACACTAATCAAGCACATTAATCGATAGCATGTGTTCATTTATTTGTTTATAAGCAAAAGTGCAGGCGGTACGAAAAGACACAATACAAGTGTTGACACGTCCACCTCAAGTGTAAAGTAATCCAAAACTTTATTTAAATATGTTTCCAAATATGATTTACTGATTTTGTCAAGTATATGTATTCCTTTGGAAAATTGACCTTGTATTGTGTAAATTATAATATTTTATTAAGTGCTATATAACGTAATATGTGGTGTTACTTTACACATATAACTTGAATTGTGTATTACTAATTGATTTTATAATTACTGTAAAATCATTACATTTTATTTAGTGATTTATAACGTAATGTTTTGTGTTAGTTTACACAGACAACTTGTATTATGTAGTTGATTTTATAATTCCTGTGAAATCATAACATTTTATTTAGTGATACATAACGTAATATAGTGTGTGTTACTTTTCACAGATAACTTTTATCAATTATCAAACGTTGTTTGTTTATATAAATGCCTCATATCTTTTCCTATAGAAAAACCGTAAATCTTAACCATGCACTGCCTCCCCGTGATTAACACATTATCGTGGTGGGAGGTTGAGCGTTTTGATGACAGGAAAAGCTACACTGGCGGGAACTTGTGTTCCTGGTAGGGTCATTCAAGTCAGACAGGTTGAAGAGTAGACGACATAAAAAGATAAGCACGTCCTTCGGAGGGGACGCTAAGCTTGAAGTCCCGTTTACAGAAATTGTAATCCCCTTGCACGACTAATATAGAAGAGTAGGCGAAAATGCCGTTGTATGGGTTCATTATCTTTCTAACTATCTCTATTGATTTGCTTTCCCGTTCCATTCTCCGCCTCTCGTCTGGTTTTCTTCTTTGGTCTCTAGTCACGGTATCGATGAAATACTCTGTAAGTGACGTTAAGCCTTAATTAAACAAACAAACAAACATAGTCATGTACTGGTACCCTACCTGTGTTCCTAACAATCAACAAACTAAATAATAAATGTTTCAGGTTGATTGATTAAGTGCATTGATTCTCCATTGGCAGCTTGTCGCTCTTTGCATCTTGTTAACTAATATGTTTGATGTGTTTTGTGTATGTATTCATGTGTTGCATAATACTATAATGGTATCATGATAGTACTTCCCAGTACGTAGTACATTGGTGAATCTCAAATAACTTCCTTTGCAAAATCTAAAGTCTTGTTTCTGTAAATGCCTGCTCCGGTGTTGCATTTATTTTAACGGTGATAAATACCATCCAAGGACCTGACATAAAAAAAACATTAAAAAAACACCATCACAGTCACGTTTAAAACAACTTATATATAGAGTATACACTACATATAACTAGCTTCTGGTATTGACATACACCCACATATGTCGTTCAGAGTTTAGTAATAAAAGTCTCAACAAGATTTTTTAGAAAAATTGAAACAGAAACCAAAAGTATGATTATGAATGGAAAACCCGTACATTGCATAATTAGATAGAACGTTTGCGCATGCGCAATATTAAAATATCTGTTTGAGAGGAAAGTTCCACAGCATTACATACGTGTAAGTATTCCTTTCTTAATATATTTGGATATTACATTCTTATACAATAAGTGTATTGATGGCATACGCTAAGTAACGACTCAAAACAAGACATGTATATGTACTTACTTCGAAAAGGAACTGCTGGGTAGAAATAGAGTTTTTAAGTGTCCATTGTTCTGGTTCTAGAATGTTCCTTGAGAAAAATGTATGTTTCTATATTTAATGTAAACTGCATTTATTTAAGATACTATTTTATAATATCATATGTACACGTATACTAGGTAAACGTGATATAGGAAGTTAACAAGTAATGGGTTTACATTTTTATGTGTGTCTTCATTCAAGTCAATACTTAATGGCTCAGTATCAGTGATTTACGTTGTAATGGGTGCATGAATACACCCGCTTACATAGATACGTGTCCAATCATGTCTGAATAACAATACAATGTGTGCCAAGCAGGACGTTAGCGTTGAATGAAATTTGTAAATACATGTTTGAAATTGTATTGCATTTATCATGCATTTCATGTGATCAATAGGGCCTATTTTTATCCCGCGTGTGTTGTATTTTTTCGATTGTCTAATGTTATTTATCATTTCCAAACATATAATCAATCTATTTGTATCAATACAAAATTCGATTTTTATTATGGCGGAAATAAATAATAAAATTTGACTTTAAAATGGCCACTAACGCCTTATTTACTGGGGTCAGAGGCAGGGAAAGAGACTAATATTGTTAATGCTGTACTTGCCAATTCATTGGGCTATCTTATACAATACCTTTGTGAATCAAAGTGCACAATACATACATGATCAGTCTTAATACAACAATTCGTGCAAATATCACCTCTTATAGCATATGTTTGATTGATTCTGGACACATATTTGTTTAAACAAAGGAATTCGATCAAAAATCTCTGAAGTAAATAAACGATGTAAACGACTTAACACGTTTAAACAAAAGACACCATGAAAGCAATGCTATCTAGATTTTATATTTTTGCCAGGGTTAGCAAAGTCAGACATGTTAAACTGTAGGGACCAGACAAAGATGTCTAGAAGCAACAAACTTGCGGTCCCGTATACAGGAATGTGTAATCCCTAAGCACGTTACATATCTTTATATAAAGAGGGAAGAGTAGGCGTTAATCTAGTACACACGTTTTTACCAATTATATTTTATTTATCTGAAAAAGGTTTGGAGAACAATTTGAGTGAGTTTACATTCAGATTTTTCTTTTAAAATAATTATGTACTTAAATCTCTTAAAAATTTAAGAAAATAGAAAATAGAAACCACAAATACCATTGATGGAAACAAAATTACATATACAAAAGAGCACTTTGCGCATGCTTAAGATAAAGAATACATGTTCGTGAGATAGAAAAGTTGTTTCCATTGAATTTTTAAAATGTAAGCATGCTTAGTTAATACATTTAGTAATTACAAAATTATACAATATGGATTATTGTTTAGCGCTAAGTAATAAATCAAGGAAACCCATTCCAATACATGTTAAGTCCAATTTAGTCCAGAATGCTTCCGACGAAATGTATGCACACATAATATAAACTGACTTTGCTTTAATCAAGAAGAAATAGAATCAATAATTATAAAACTGTTAGGGTATAAGTTAAAGTCAAATACAAGTAGTGTGTTAGTTTACCTATGTGCGTCTTGTTCATTAACATATACAATACCAAGTTATCAATAATAAAAACGCTTTGACGTACACTAAAATGCAACTCCGTGTGCATTAATACCTCATTAACAATTTATACATTGTTTATTGGTTATTGGTTTATAGCTCACTTGCCACTGATTGAAACCACAGTGATCTTAAATATAGCAAATTTGACATTTCTGGATTTCTTGTTAAAATATGTTATATCATGCAGTGTTATTGTAGTGCCAGTTACATGAATAATGCTCTTAAAACAATGTCAATGTCATCTGTGAAAATAATTTTACATGTACGAGTGCATATATTTGAGTTGTGTCTTCTTCTTTTGTATAGAACAATGCGTTATTACTATCGGTATTGGAACCAATTTAGATGTAGTATATACAACACAACAATACTATATGAAATAACAAAATAGTAAATCGAAAAACCAAGACGATATTTTAAGCCCGTATATAAGTACATGGACATTGGCAAACAATAAGACAACGTTTGACGCACACAGACAAATGAATCAAATAAACATTTATTAACGAAAATTTGTCTCTTATAAATATGTATTAAGATACACACTTACAACTGGCTGTTTTTTTAGTACACATTTCGAAAAAACATATAAACGATCAAAACAGAAACCAATAATTGTATTCAACTGTGTATGTCTTTATGCATAGGAAATATATTTCACAAGAGTGATGCAATACTGTTATCTCTCACGAGTGCATATCACGACCTGGTACGCCCTAAACCAACAAGTAACTATCAATAACGTTGAGTGTGTGTGCTCTAAACTGAAAATGTACAGACTAACAGTGTGTGAAATGTACGTGGACAGATAATCAATATCATAAATATGATCAGCTGATTAATTTTTAAATATACTGCCTGTAATCAATGAAAAGGTTTCCGTTTAAAATCTACAACGGAACATCAGTAAAAAGGCTAGCAGTACACAATTATCCCTCATGTGTATTTATGTTTATAGCATATAAACACCTGTTGTGTTATTGTGCTGTTGAGATCGGTTTACGTGTCGTTGTGGAAATGCCCGAGTGAGATACCGCGCAAACAAAGAGAGCTGAACCGTTTATAAAAATTGTACTGTAATGACAAGTTACCTGTAAACGATACAACAAATGATGTGTTTAATTGACTTGTTTTTCTTTAGAATTTAAATATATGATAATAGTTTGGAGCTAATCACAGTTAAGCTTTAACCTATGTATCTCCTTTTGATATAACTTTACATTGATTATGAGGTGCAAATTAAAGTTAAGCAATACTGGTAAATAATAATTACATATTTGACCTGTGATTCTGTGTGACCGATAAAATGACCTTTGATATAATTTTAAATTGCTGTATGTAAGATGTACACATGTGAAGTGTGACTTATTGGACGGTATGATGTCCCAATTTGCCTTAAAACCTTTGGTGATCTATAAATTTACCTTTTGTATGCCTTTACATTGTTTTTAGAAGTGGAAATGAAACGTTTGTTAAATTGGTTGATATTGATGACCAATTTGACCTTTGATGACCTACATATTGATTTTTGATATAACTTTACATTGTTCTAAGAAGCTCATTATGGTTTATATTGATGACCAAGTTAACCTGTGACCGTTGGTGTACGATATATTGATCGTTGGTATAACTTAACTTTGTTCTAAAATGTGCAAATGAAAAGTATGCATTATTTGTCTATATTGATGACCAAGTGACCTCTCATGATGCCCTATATGTTGATTTCTGGTATAACTTTTTATTGTTCAAGATGTGAAAATTAAAAGAATGCAACGAAGATTGATATTGATGACCAAATTGATCTGTGACCTTTGGTGACCTATATATTGGTCTTTTGTAACATTTTATATTGTTATACGATGTGAAAATGAGATTGCGAATGATTTGATATTGTTATAATTAGTGACTGACCGATTACCGGATTTTACTAGTTAATGATTGGTGACTTGAAAGCATGTGGCTTACAATGTTAGTGTAGTTGTATCTCTTTGTATTTATTTATACTTAACAATTTAGTTTCCAAAATTCTCAATTTATTTGGTACAACGTTTAAATCAAAGTTAGGGAATATTGCATGAACCCACGGCGCCATTGGCCTTTTGTTGTTATTACGCTTGTAACAAATGTGTGTCTAACTGTTAATGTTAATCTAACGAGCATACTATGAGCGAGCTAAATTAAACATTTAAAGTCAACAAAAGGTATAATCAACTTATCATGTTCCTTTAATTCCTATACATTGACTATATGTTAAGTTTATTCTCGTGTATTATGCCCCAATCATTCTCAATAAACATACAAATCAATTGAGAGAATTATATGAGTGGAGGCATTGACTGTTAAGAATATCGTGTTACCTGTGCATACGTGAACTAGAACGATTCATACATGTCATGCATTATATATACTTTTAAATTATGAGTTTCTTGCTCACAGGACATAATACTAAGCAATAGTATTGGCTTTTGTATAAATAAACAAGTGTTAAAGTAGTAAATACGAAAAACCAAGACGTTGTTCAAAAGTCGTAAGTCCATAGACATGGGCAAACAAAACGTAAGACGCACACATAAAAAAGCTCATTATCTGGAGTGTAAACAGAAACACATCCATATCAGTAAGATACGGCGGTGCTATTATAATTTCCATGGCATTTTTTTATGTATGTAAACTTATCTTTCAAAATTTAGGTTTCAAATATAAAAGTTCCACTGTCTCCGTTATGCTCCACAAGCCAAACGTTTAAACATGATAAATCACGAAAGAAAAGTTATTTATAACACCGTGACTACATGTACAACAAAGGATGCGGAAGAGAAAAAAAGGTCTCGTGTACGCGAACTCCGTACGCGTGTTTAGGTTAAAACAAATCCAAAATAATAATATCTATTTACAAACTGTTTTAACAATCTATTCCTAGAATGATCAATTTTGATATCGCATACAAATAATCTATTTTGTTTCAGTGTCCTAATTTCTCTGTTCATTTTCATATTTTCAAGATTTCGCCATGGCTGCGGACGTTAAGTGACGTCAGTGACCAGTTAACAGATTGTGTTAATCGAGGCGTTAACACGAAAGATAAATGACACTAGTTATTTCCTATAGACATGAAATAATTGACAAGTAAGTAAATAACGATTTCACTGGAGGCGAAAACAGTTCCTTGAGATATGGTAAGCGTTTCCTGCTACACATGTGTCAGCCGCCGCGATTCTTCTGTGTCATACCGGTGTATGGTAACCCTTTTCCCTTTTAAAATGCATGTTCCCCCTAATAATATGTCACTTCTATAATGACAAACATGGAAAGGAAAAAAAACAATTAACAGGATGGAAAGGAAAGAACCAACATTATCAGGAAAGCAAAGCGATAAAGATAGTGCAATAAGGGGTAGAAATGCTGACGGGGACTATTGTTCTTTGTAGGGTCGTTCAAAACAGACAGGTTGAAGGGTAGATGCCAAACAACGATCAGCACGTCCTACGGAGGGGACGCTAAGCTGGCGGTTCAATTTTACACCCCTGGCACGATAAAGATCCCCGTACAAAGTTCGATAGAAGAGTAGGCGGAAACGCCGTTGAAGGGGTTTCATCTTTCTTTCTGAACTATCCCTATTGCTGTGTTTTCCCATTCAAGTCGCTGCACCTCTGCCTGTCCTATCGTTTTGTTTGGCTCATTTGGTCTTATGTTACGATATCGGTGAAATACTCTGAAAGTAACGTTAAGCTATAATTAAACAAACAAACAAGCAAGCATTCTACATGTTGTATTAAATTATTTCATATTATATAATCAGAGACAGACGGACAGACTGACTGCCATACTTACAATTAAGAAAGTATGAAAGGTGGATGTCCGTCAAAACATATCTTTCATTTATAGTATATATGTTGTCGATTGGTAAATACTACCATATACTTGATTATATCAAGGAACTGACGGTACCTGCATTTGCTTTATTAGTTTGTTGAAATCCTTGATATATAACGCCCGTGTAAAAAGTAGGGTTTCTGTTTAGTAACGTCATTTATTTTTAAATACTTTTATTATTAAGGTGAAGCTATGGCAACGAGTAAGATACAAGAAGATGACCGACGCTTTTACAGACTGTCAACTCTGTCTTCTCGTCATGCCAGGTCAATTCTTAAGGAAGTGATACACCAGTATTATAGTCAGCGAGGCCAATCATTTGAGGACTTTCTAAATGCTCAAAAACATGAACTTTTTCATAAGCGACACAGAAGTTCGAAATGTTGCACAACTGGATGTAACATGTCGTTTGTTAAGGTTATACAAGAAACAGAATGGAACACATTGTTTGAACGTAAAACTGGAGGAAGCAAACATGCAGGACATTCAGATAAGAATTGTCACGATGTCTTTATGGCAAAAACTGGGATTAGCGTTGATGTGTGTGATGTAACACGTGCTTGTTTCCTAATTACGAACATACATGATATTGCCGAATATGCATTCTCACGACTCTACAATAGTCAAGTGAAAATAGAAGAATTCCTCAGGAAACATGAACATGTACTTTTCCATTCATGTGAAAAACGAAGATGTTGCCAATGTAATGTTGACCCAAAAGGAAACATTATCATCAGTAAAGACGAATGGGACATTCTATATACAGAATCTTCCGTACCGTGTGCAAATCCCGTTTGTTGTTGCAAATACGCTCCGTTATCAGGTATTCTACTTCGCACCATTCAAATTTCTTCTC
>JAUMGZ010011753.1:0-10170 GCA_032359645.1 Pododesmus macrochisma | reverse complement strand
GTCAATGTGGACAGTTCAATAGATAACGACAGTTTGTCAATGTGGACAGTTCAATGGATCATATTTCGGTGTCAGAGCAGGTTGGTCGTCACTGAGCAACACACATTTTGTCGAAAATCATATTTAGCTGATGCCATCGCTCATTGCTAGTTGTTTCGACATTAATGCTTTAAAATGTAACAGAAAATCCATTTCTAAAACTGACAGCAAGAAATATACAAAAGAGTGAATATTATCTGCTATTCCTAACTACACCTGTCAAACAACGATATGTCAATACCGGTAATAAAACGCCCATCATCTGAATTCTTCTTTTATTGATCGTTTTATTATTCGTTCCTAGATACAATTCATGCAGTGAATGCTAGCGTGTCATTGCTTCTAGATTTTACGTTCTCAAAAGTTAAAATTGAATTAAAACTCATGCAGAGAAGGCTAGCGCGTTGTTACTTCTGAATTTTTCATTTTCAAAAGTAAAAATTGAATTAAATTCGCTTGCTTCTGTACTCTTTTGTATATTTCTTGCTGTCAGTTTTAGAAATAGAGTTTCTGTTACATTTAAAGCACACATCTCAAAAACCACATGGACAATTTTGACAAAACTTGTGGCTATTCCTCCTATGGTCCCATTTCATACTTGTGTCCAACATTTCCGAACTGTGTACAAAGGCTGCCATTGCATTTACTTGGTTGAGGCCTTTTGCAATTATTGCCAATAACCGTTCATCCCTACACGGCACAAATGTATAATTCAAGCTCCAGTTAGCGTAGCTTTCCAGGTCATTGAGGCGCTCAAACCCTCCTACCGTGATTTTATGTCAAGCACTGGGGAGACCCTACGAAAAACATAAAACTCCGATCAGGACCGGTCGTTGAGGCCCCTTAACTCCGTATTTGTTTGAAGTGTTTTAAATAGAATATGTTTATTGACCATTTAGGGGCGCTTTGTGAATATTCTGTATAAAAATCATCGACAATTACACAATGTCAAAATAAGAAAATGTTACAGTTTATTGCTACCAGTGCGTATATATACTGTTCCACAATCTGACATAAAAACAGTAACACTATAGTCTGGTCGGTCATCTAACTTATTGGCGGCTTATTGATTTCCGTATACGCCAGAAGACGGAGCACAGGTGTTAGTTGTTATTGGCATATTTTATCGACTTGGACCACACCATACTTCTCTTTTGCTACATGACACATGATTGGATTCGTCCGACAAAAGGAAAAACAAGCTCGAGAGAATCAATGGATAGATGGTGGTGGAGTTATTGGTGTTAACATTGGTATTTGTCGCTCCTGAACAAACACCTATACAAATGTACAGTTATACTTGTCCCCAGGAATGCAGACACTATGTCGCCACTCTACACCGACGACTCATTGCCACGTAAGGTGTTAAGAGAACATTGAAAAGATACGAAAAAGATTATAATTCACACCAATGATATTATTTAAATAATTTTAAGTATCGACAGTGTTTGAGATTAAGACAATTTCGACACGTATCATTGTGGGGTGTTTTTAATTCTGAATATCCGATCCGCGTCAACACAATGTTTGTCTGGCGCGTTGTATACTTTACTTACATCACAAGTCCTGATGACCCACTTCATATGGAACACTCACTGATCGAGCAATAACTGACAAGCTCGTCTGTTTCAACACAGCGTTTTGTATGCAGAATTAAATTTATTGTTGTCAGACAGATGGTAAAACAATTAATGTATTTAATAGAAGGAATGTAACGCTAGGCACGGAAGCAGGCGTCAGAGAACCTGGTGCAGCCATGTTCTATGTCAAATACTTGACGGCTTTCCAACTAATATAAGTGAAAAGCAATCTAATGCTGCATCCAACACACAATTCACGATAGAACCTGTTACAGTTATGTAAATGAAACGATCTGCAGATAGCTCTTTCGCAGGTAGTTTTTTATACACACCAACGGAAAATGACTACTCTGTAAAATATGATTGTATGCAAAGTGGTTGGATTACAATACTGATATGTTATGCGAGTTTAGAGGCTTTGAAAATATGCCCACGTGTGCATCTTTATGTTAGATGCTGTCTACAAAAAGAAATCACTTTCAAAAACAAATTATCAAACGAAATGTATATAAAGATCACTTAAATAAGACATTCCTAGTATATGGTCAACAATCTTTTACTGCACCATCGGTATATTGGTAGAAATAAGTGAGTTGAGACTTTCAATTAACCCTACTTTAAATTGACGACCTATTTTATATGATATTAGGGGTTTCTCTTTTTAAAGTAAACTTCCTTGTGCTTGTCACCTTATCGTTGTAAGTAGGTTTGAATGTATCGATGTCCTGAAGAGCTATGCTGGCGGGAACTTGTGTTCCTGATTAGATCACCAAAGACAGACAGGTTGAAGGACAGAGGCAAGACAAAGATCAGCATGTCCTTTGGAGCGGGCGCTAAGCAAGTTTAAGTTCAAGTTCATTATTTACATTGAGTCTTATGATTCATCGGTACGAAGCTGGCAGTCCCTTGCACAGGGATTTTAAACCTCTGGCACGATAAAGATCCCTGTGTAAAATTCGGTAGAAGAGTAGGCGGGAACGCTTCCTTACTGCTGTTGATTTGCTTTGATGTCCCTTTCCTGTCGCCGCTTGTCATACTGTCCTATTATTTGGTATTTCTCCTTTGGTCATTTGTCGCGATATCGGTGAAATACTCTGGAAGTGACGTTAAGTCCTTATTAACCAAGAAAACTTTTTATAGTAAAACTCTCATTCACAAAACTACTTTCTCAAATCTGGGGTCCCAATTACATCTGTTGTCTTCCCAACAGTACTGGCTAAGAGTTCGCCGCTTCTCTTCCTGCCCTATCCTTTGGTCTTTTGTCACAATGTCGATGAAAGATTCAGGGCGTGACGTTAAGCCCTAATTAAACAAACAAACAAACAAACTGGTTAGAGTTATTTCTAACGCTTAAATTATTAGCTAGAATTGCATTGGCAGGAGAGAGATAGGAAGACCACACTCAACACGTTCTTTGATGGATATAGCTCCCGTGTACAAAGAAAGGAGTATTTGCAACTGGACAACTAATAATATTTCCCATATCAATTTCAAGAAGAACAGGTTGTAAAACTGTTGCAAAGGCGCGTATACTTACTGACTTATTTCTTTTAACTTTCTTAATGCCTTCACCTCACAATGTCGATTAATTTCATACATTCTATGATTTCAGTCGTTTCAAAAGCTTTGTTTCAGTTGACATTCACTGTGACCAGCGTTGCGTTGTGACACTGCCCATGCACTGACCGGGAAACTGGTGTTCAACCCTGCCGTCACCACATCCCATGTTCGTTAACTAATGGCAACCTTGTGGTAGGGTTTTCTTCCCTGTGCTCATCGTATCACGGTATTGGGGTTAAGTGTCTAAATGACCCGGAAGGCTAAGCTGTCTGGAACCTATGTTCCAGGTCGATTCACTCAAGTCAAGGTAGGACATCATTCGAAGGGGACTCCTAATTGGCGGCTCCTTGTACGGGGAGTTAGAATCCCTGACACGATCCCTATGCAAAAATTTATAACAGTAAGAGCGTTAGCGTCGTTGCATGGGTTCATCCACCTTTCTGTAATATCCCCCATTGAGTTGCTTTCTGGTAGAATTTGAAGAATGTCATTGCCATGACTGCATTACTCGGACCTTAAAAGGAAGTGAAGAGGGCATCAGTCAATCGGACGCACAACAGCAAGGAACAACTGCACCAAGTTTCGTGAAATCAGACTAACGCTTCTTGACAGGAAGTCGAAATGTTTCATCCAATCAGAAGTCATGACGGCCACATAATATGAAGTTAGGAACCGTCAAACACAAATATGAATTGGAACCATACAAGAAACAGCTACACCAAGTGTCGTGAACATCTGACAATCGGTTCTATACAAAACAGTATGAATAGGATCAAGAAGTCTAAAAGGTTTCGTATCAAAAGCCATGGCAGCCACTTTTGATGGAGTTCGGCAACATCACATAAATATTTGAAACGCCTATGCAAGAAACATCTACATCAAGTTTCGCGAAAATCTTGCAAATGGTCCTTTACTAGTAGAAAATGTCTCACCAAATCAGAAGCCATGGCGGTCATATTGGAAGAAATTCGTCAATGATGAGGACAAATCTGAAAGGGGGCCTTGCAAGGAATAACCACATAAAATTTTGTGAAAATCTGACCAAAGGTTTGGGAAAAGAAGTAAAAAAGGTCTCGGCCAATCAGAAGTCGTGGTGGCCGTATTGAATTTAATTCGGTAGATCGGACACAAATCTGAAAGACAGCCATGGAAGGAACACTCACGGCTTGTTTTGTCAAAATTGACCTACTTGTATTTGAGAAGAAGTCGAAAGTGTGAAAAGTTAAAGACGGACGACCGACGACGGACGGATTTTGTTAGGAAAAGTCCTGGTGGATATATATTATGTATATATTTACGATGATGTACATGTACGTAGCTAACCTTCACTAAAAACAAACTGTCATCATTTATTTGTATAAAATCATTATTTGGTGAGGTTTTTGTATGATATTTATGGTTATAGTCCATCGGTATTGGGTACCGGTTGACTATGTACTTTATTTAGTGTTATTACTTGGCATTTTTCATAGTAACTATACATGTGCTTCCAGCTGAAGAACACTCAATTGTTCGTTTGTTTTTCATGTCAATAACTTTCAGTTGAAGAATACGCGAATGAAATGTGTTTCAAATATCCAAATATCATAATAATGTCACCAAGTGGGGGTAAGTGTTATCTACTTGTGACTAAGACGCGATGATGCTGATAATAAAACCAACAATGTCAACTTATGCGTAAAGTCACAAATCGATGACGTCAGATACTTTTTAGCACAAACATATTCTTACTGTAACAAACAGATGATAAATGCAAATAATCGATTTTCACAGTTTGTTTGTTGTTAAGACAATTTTTAACATGTTTTCTTGGTTTGACCGGGGAAGATCATGTTTTGATTTATATTACGTGTTAATGATGTTTATGCTTCATACTATCATCCAATTGGGTGCCCATCTTTCTATTGTTTGTTTGTGTTCCACAGTAAAGATATAAATCCTATAAAAACATATACAAGTGAACTTTCTGTATTTAAAAATTGAAATAAAATTTTCATTTTGTTTTGCTTTACGTCGTTTCGACAACTTTTCGATTAAACCGCGTCTAAGGACAAAGGGGGAAACCTTGATTGTGATAGGACAGGAAGAGAATAGGGAACGAGAATGAGTAAACAGAGCAATAAGGATAGAACAATCAGGAGAAGGAGCCCCAGTCGGAAAACCGCTCGGACTTTTTCGTCATCCTTAGAAAAATCCGAAGTAAGACGGAAAGGCTCGAGCAGTTTTTCGATTAGAATGAGCCCATGCAACGAAGTTATCGCCTATTCTTAAGTTATCATTTCTGTATGGCGATCTTTACGTTGGTTTAGAACATGAGGCCCACTAGACTTTAACGTACACCTAGATACGTTAACATAGAAAGAATAGCTTGCCACCAGATTTAATAAAGATTATTTACAAAACCAACAAAGTAAATATGGTTAAACTCCAAGCGTATTTTGCGTTGTCTGTATATGGTTTAATAGATGTGCTTTATGCACCAAGATTGTTCATTTGATGTCTTTAGTTGTATGCAACTTACATCTGTCAAGAGTTTCGTGAAATAGACCAGTTATTCATTAAAAGCAATGAAAATAGCCTCAGTCAATCATAAGCTATGACTGCATGCACTATTGGATTCCGCGTTTCTTGAGAAGAAGCCAGAGAGGTCATATTGGATCCATTTCGGCAATAGCGGACATAAATCTGAAAGGGGACAATGCAAGAAAACTCTTCATCACGTTTCGTGAAAATCAGACATGTTCTTGGTAAGAAGCCGAAAAGGTCTCAGCCAATCAAAAGCCATTGCGGCCATATTGGATGGAGTTCGACATAGACAAGACCGCCAGCCTAGCGTCCCCTCCAAAGAATGTGCTGGTCGGTGATTGGCCTTTATCCTTTAACCTGTCTGACTTTGGTGACCCTACAAGGAACAAATTTATAAACTCCATCCAAACATAAAAAGTTGACATCTAGAAATATAGTCTACTAATTTGTTTCATTATAATCTAAACATTAGTAGTCGGGTAAAACTTTTCACCAGCATGGTGGCTCATTCGTAGAGCATTCGCTTCGTGATCTGATAGGCGGGGTTCGAATCCCGGACGTGTGAAACGTTAAAATGAGGCAATCTTCTTGCTCCCTGCTAAACACTTAGCATTTCTGTGTATGAGAAGATTGGTTGGCTCGGTGTCCGGATAATGTGACCGAGTGAAGCATCAATTAATGTGTCTGTGGCGTGATATTTTTGTGAGATAGCACTATAAAGTCGCCAAAAGTGAGCACTGTCACAAGAAGACACCGTCTCGATATCGATGACGTAGAAATGAGTTGAAGGGACGTTGAACCAATATAAAAACAAACAAGTCAAATTATAACTATTTCCACCAACTAATTATTGAGACGAGTCCTTAAAATTATTCTTATTCGAGAAAAACTTTCAACATATTTTATTTTTGACGTGTGCCGAAATAACCACCTGTCGCAATCTTTGTTGACTCTCAATTCAAAATCGCAATATTTATTTACGATATAAAAGATCTTTTGTAATTGATTGATATAATTCCATTTCTTTAAGTGTGCTATTCATTATAGGCAGTGTCAGGTAAAATCTGTCTTATATTTTAATCTCCATCCGTATTATGTATAAGTGTATAAGTCGACCGGCAATTGATTATGTTTTAATCTCGATTGTGGTACATATATATATATACACGGGGTGACAGGTATTACTGTGTACGTGTGTGTATTACCACTTAAGTGCTATACAGTTATTCAATTTCACCCAACTAAAGTGTTAGACTAATTACTCCCTACTTTGCCTCCAGATGGCGAAGCGAATTACAAGTTTAATGCTAATCCCTATCCGAACTATACCAAACTTTTACTTATAAAGAAAACAATCCTCTTAAACTTTTTAAAGGTCCGGTACTTGAAAGACCAACTACTTGATGGCCTTAGGCAAGAGATAGCAACAACCTGGCGACTTTTGAAAGCATCGTAATCTCTCATCTGTTGACGCGAATAATCCTCGAGGCAGCATTGACACTTAATATAATAAAAAGATTTCTACTTGAATTATCCAGCAACCCTTGTGCTAGCAATGGACTCGTCTGGTAAGTGAACTATTGAATTTGCTTGCGAGTAGCAAAAACGCAGTGTATAACAACCACCTGGTGAAGTTATTACAGTACCGCGCAATAAAGCCGAATAAAACACCCGCTTTCTAATTTCCATATTGTAATTAGTTCTCCACAGATAAAATGTACGACAAGCTTTCTGGTGTTGGCAGTTACACGGGATACGTTCAATAGTAACACTGGACTAACAGCGCTTACCTATTTATATCGCCTCAATTGCCTGTATGAAAGATAGCCATCTGAATGAGATTAGTCAATAAATAACACGCATCCGAGGAATTCTTTAACATTTAACATCTGGCCGACTGGATGACTGGGCCGGCGCAGTAAACAAGTCAGCGCGATAGTGTAGTATAGAAGCAGTGTGTGTATAACGCTCACTTCTAAAACGGCTGTCGTACAGGCAGGATGACGGATATATCTGCCACCTGTGACTACGATAGGGCCCCATCTCCAGAGGGCCGCTACTCTGATCTGAAGGGTCTTGAACAAAATAATAAGGTCAGATTTAATGAAACTGATTCACCTATGAAGAAAAATAAAAGGAAAAGGAGTGAACCGAGAAAAAGGACTGATTTTAGTATTAAAAGATTTTGCCCGGACAGTCCCGGGGGTGGGAGTGCTGGTTCGGATAGCGGTAGGAGTGAGGACATACATGAGGATACGCCGGATACTCTGGACCGTTCAAATGAATCTCCGGGTCAGGAGAGTTCCCATTCGCAGCAATCGTCACAGGGACCTAGTGAAACGGATGTGCCAACAAGTGCTATTCCACAAGGGATGTTTTTATTTCCCGGACATTTTCCGCCAAATTATTTAGTTCCAAATATTTACAAACATCATCCGGCTTTTTTACCGAACGGAGCAAACTTTGGACGGATGGACATACTTAATAATAATACACCTAGTGTTCAGGACGAAAAACCACAAGAATCGTCGTTAGATTACGATGATTTTGGGGATAATTCTGTTGATGATAAAAATTCAAAAAAGTCAAGGAAAAATTATAAAAACATGACTCGTGAAAGGCGTGTTGAAGCCAATGCTCGCGAGAGGACGAGAGTTCACACAATTAGTGCCGCTTTTGACAATTTACGAAGAGCAGTGCCATCATATTCTTATAACCAAAAACTATCTAAATTGGCAATATTACGGATAGCCAGTAGTTATATAATGGCTCTTGGAAAATTAGCAGACAATGACGTTGAGGAGGATCGCAGTAGTAGGGAATCGTTTGGTGAACTTGTTGATATGTGTACTAGCACTATTCAGACGGAGGGTCGAGCGAGGAGGAGACACTAGTCATGGCGGGAGGGGCGGCGTTATTGTGCAATTTTAAATGTTTGAATTTTTAGACAATTTTTTTAATAAACTCTGTGGATTATTACTGTGTATTTATTATAAGTCAGTGAGTAATTAATAACTTCTAGAACGCATTGCACCAGTCGTGCCGGAGCCGATAAGGCCCTAAGGAGAGCAAACACCTTCAGATTCAATAGCTGGGAGTCAAACATCTGGACAAGTTTGTTTCATACGATAGCAGACGACGCTTTCATCTTGTGTACGTATATATACATACATACGATGTAAACACGGAGCTGGAAACCACTGACTGGTGAGATTATAACTGATACGGCCAAATGGAATCCCAGATGTTGCTTCTTGCCATAATATCTTATGTGTGAGGGTACAGTAGCAGAAAAATAATATGAAATGGTGTAGAAACGTCATATTTGACGAGTGCGCAATGCAAAAGGATTGTGTTGAAAGCAAAGAGAAGACGTTGCCAAGTCTGTGTTGTGCCGCTCTCAGCCTTAATTTTCTTCAACAGATGGTCGTACTTTTTTCTGTAGCATGTCTGTGATATTTTTACTTTATAGTCCTAATTATTGATTTTAACAAATGTTCGTTCATTTTTAAAATGTTGTCGTGGGTAATGTTATTTTTTCTTTGCTTAGCCAATTCCCTTGTTAGAGAAAAAGTTGGAATGTAAGAAAACAAGTGATGCATTTGTGAAAGAATTCAGTAATGAACGTTTTTTAGTGGTGCTGAAATGTACACATTAAGATAATTACATGAACATCTTGATATTATTTGGAATTTTTTGCATTTTTATCTGGCTCATAAACATTTCGGATCTAACGAATTTTTTTTACTAAATCAAGCAGAAAATGGAAAAACAAAAATTTATAAAACGCACACAAAGTATTCAAATATTGTTAAAATTACGTATTTGTTTCGCAAACGCTAAGAACATCTTTTACAGCAGAATAACAATACGTGTTGCCAAATCATTTTATGCTTAGTATGATATGTTAAATAAAATAATTAACTGTTACACAAAACTTTCTTCAATTTATTTGTTTCATTTTCTGGACTCCGTCGTCTGCTCTCGTGGAATATTGAAAATGTGTTGTAATATATACAGGGACAACGTTGCATTGCATTTTATTAATGCTGAATTTGACACACTTAACCACAACATCAAATGGTTGCGAAAAGAATATTTCATTTTGTATTATAATTATGTAGGTACGTTATTTAGTGGAACTGTGATAAAGATGATGAAAAATTAATATAGGGACAATATAACATATTTGTTTTGAGATAAATTTTGGGACACTTGCACTTTTACCACACTATCAAATGGTTGCGAAAAGAACTTTTGACTTTGTATCTAAAGCATGTACATTCGTTATTTAGTGATTTTGTGATAAATAACACGAACTCTTTGTTCGACGATCTAAGCGTTCTGAAACGTCCTTCGGAGGGGACGTTAAGCTGGCGGTTTCCGTTTACAGGGATTTTTAACCCCTTGGCACGATAAAGATCCCCATGTAAAGTTCGATAAGAGTAGGCGGAAACGCCGTTGC
>JAUMGZ010011742.1:0-10170 GCA_032359645.1 Pododesmus macrochisma | reverse complement strand
ACAAACTTTCTGGATGCCATTTGTGGAATAGAAATGTCCAGTTTGTTTGACGAATTTGGTGACAGTTATAACACTAAAACACTAGTCACCGTGGCTAGATTTAGAAGGAGCACATGCTTCCCGATATTTCAAGAGTGGAAACTGGAGCACAAACATCAACAAACTCACTTTGACTGCATTACAAAATGACGTCATAATAGCGAAAACTGCGGCTATCATTGGGGTTTCGTAGCATTATTTTAAAGAAACGTTGAAGGAGCCGTAATCTGCTGTTGTTCATATACTTTCTATAATAAAAGGGTGAATCTGCCATTTTTTTATTAAATAGGAACAAATTAATTGAAAATAAAAAAATCTTTTACTTTATGACTTATATTAAATGTACTTTTTGTATTTCATTTTGCAAGTATACAGCATATTTCAGTTGTATAATTGTCCTAGCATCTGTTCGATTGGATTCAAGAACACGCTAATAAAAGGCTTTGCAGTATGACAAATTCGTTATTTGGGTTCTTGACAGGTATCATGGGCTCACATCACCTGCCTGAAAGTATATATTAATCTCGCCTAGCGGCTCGGCAAATATTATTTCCAGGCAGGTGATGTGAGCCCATGTTACCTGTCAAGAATCCAAATAACTAATAATTTTCGTGGTAGTTTTTATCCGGAAATGACTACTTGACGGACGGAGGAACGGACGGACGGACGGACGCACTGACTGATATACTAAGTAGGGAACCTGCAACTGATTTGCCATTAAGAGTTCGTTTGACTCAAGGTTCTCACATGCATCCAATAGCTTTATTAATGTGTAGACTCTATAAGGTGTCATGATAGTTTGTAAAAACCATTTAACTTTATAGATATGTGAATTATTTATTTGTTCGACACATTGATTATATGCTCCGTAGATATCAGTCTAAATTCAACCGTTCATGTTCTAGCTGGTTTTGCTGTTCCTCCGGGGATATAACACGAAATTTGTTTCGTTATTACGAGAAAAAAACTACTAGCTCGCTATTACCAAATAATCAACCCGCTTCCATACATGTACGATATTTGATTATACATATTAGTAAAGTCTAGTATCATATCATGCTAGACCAGTTTATTTTCTGAATTTTGACGGCTATTGTGATTACCGAGGTTTACAAAAGTTACTTCGCTTTGATATGTCCTCGTATGGAAAGGTTTTCATATATTCCTTATATGGTAAGGTGATGGAGATTCCCGTAATTCATTGCGTATTATCAATCAGTTTCGGCCATATTATTTAGAGGGTAAACATAAATGCCCTCCTGCCCTGACCCAATTTTCTTCAATCATATATGTACTAGATATATAGGCTAATGTGAACAGATAAGTGTTGTTGTAATTTTAATTTTTCAGACTGTTTCATGGTTATATCATTAAGAGTGATTTGTGCGATTTCAATCAGAAACAACTATAATGACAGAATGAGGATGAAGGAATAGAATGTTACAGATGATTTCAGCTGTTCCCAATAAGACTGATTTACCTACATTGTCTGATAGTATCAGCAATTTGCATTATGAACTTTGATAAATTCGGTTATACGCGCACACAGTAGTGGATTTGTCAATTATCTGTTGCAGATTTGTAAATTTGTTTCTTGGTTTTTGTCTTTGGCGGAATTCTGGAAAGTTAAGGTGTAATTTTGGTTTTAAAAATCCTAAATGTACAGCCTGTCTGGTTTTCCCAGGAGTTTTGGTTTTTTTCCCAGGGGAGATAGCTCAAAAATTAGGTTATTTGGATCATGTATACTCTGCTTGGTTTCCCCAAGGGAGATAACCTAAATTTGTAATTGTGGCTAATTTTAATTTTGAACCTTCATCAGTCTGCTAGGAACACAATTGTTGGTTGGCTGCCTGGGCACTGTGTGCTCTCCCGGGTGTCAGTGTTTGTCTGGTTTGCCCAGGATGCGGTTTTAGCTGTTTGTCCGGTCACTAGCTTGCAGATGGTGGGCATCAGCCAATTTATGGACATGTATTATGATAAATTACACTTTTACGTGCGGGATTTTCAGCCGAGGTACTTAGTGAATAAAATATGCGGCCATATTACATCCAATAAGTTGTTGGTGTCAGTGTGTTCAGTTCAAGGGGGGGGAGTAAAATAATATATTGAACATTTACATAAGTTTATTGAACATTCACATAAGTTTATTGAATAAAAATAAAATGTTATAGTATATTGGAACTCGCGATCGTGCGTGCGTGCGTGCGTGCGAGCATCATGATTGATAGCACTTTCTATATAGTATTACTTGAAGTATTCTCGACGATATGATGTTTACACATTATAAGTGATAGAATGTTGGTATATTTCTATTTCCATGGACCGTTGAGGCTTTCGTAGGTGAGTAACTTTTATTCTTTTAAACATGCTTATAAAACATTCTGTGTAGCTGTTATATATAAATACATGGACAATACAGTATCTATATATACACACAGCATTGTAACAAGATGTCCATTAAATTATACACTACTCCGATGTACTAACATTGTGTAGGAGTCGCACCACTGTCGTTACTTAAGTGGAGCTGGTTAGGTTTTTAGTTCATCTGGACCGAAGGTCCAAGGTGGACTTTTCCCATTCAAATCCCATTCGTCGTCCGTCCGTCGTCCGTCGTCGTCCGTCAGCGTTAACTTTTAACATTTCGTCTTCTTCTCCTTAACAAATTGGACCATTTTTATCAAAACTTGGTAGAAAGTATCCTTAGGGGGAGGGGATTCAGATTTGTTGAAAAAAAGGATCTGGGCCCACAGGGGGCGCCACTTTTGGGTCTAAAAGGGGAACATTTGGCAAAACTCTTCGTCTTATAAATTAGAAGGCCTAGAGCTTAATGTTTTGGTATGTAGTAACTTTGGGGCACGGAGAACCATGTTTGTTCAAGGCGTGAACCTTGGGTCAAAATAAGGTTATGCATTTTGGGGTCAAAATTCATCACTAAAGCAAATATGTTAACTTTTCATATTTTTGATTTCTTGTCCAAAATTACTGGACCAATTTCATCCAAATTTGGAAGAAGTCATCCCTAGGATAAAGGGGTTCAGATTTGATTTGTTCAAATTAAGGGGCTCAGCCCCAAGGGGCGCCATTATAGGGGCCATAATTGGTAAAATTTGACAAAATATTAAAAATCTTCTCCTTATAAACTGGATGGCCTAGAGCTTAATGCTTTGGTTTGTAGTAACATTAAAAAATGGAGAAACAAGTTTATTCAAGATTTATTCACTATATATATAGCAAATATGGTAACTTTTCACATTTTTGACTTCTTTTCCAAAACAGTTTATCCAATTTATCCAAACTTCAAAGAAGGCATCCCTAGGGGAAGGATATCAGATTTGTTAAATTAAAGGGTTTCGGCCCATAGGGTAGCCACTAGAGGTGCCAAAAGGGACTTAATGTTTTGAATTGTAGTAATTTTGGGGCATGGAGAACCAACTTTGTTCAAGGTGTGACCCTAGGGTAAAAAGAATTCAAAAGCCAATCAAGATGGACGTTAAGGCCCCATGGGCCTCTTGTTTTATAATGTTCCCACTCACTCTGTTAGATGTATTAAATGCATTTTAATTATATACATATCTATTTTTACACTGTACTGCAGAACATGAAATAAAACCTGCGTGTGTCTCACAGCACCTTTATAAGACCATATATATATAGGAGTTTCTTCCGTGATATAATAATCCAGCTACACACGATGTTGTCGGTGAACTTTACTAATGTGTTTACTTCAGACTTTATTACTGACGTGTATCTACCCAGTGTTTGTCAATACTTTAAAATTCATACCCTTATATCCTGTAACTCACGCCCAACATTATTGTGTAAACACGGTCGTCTTAATATCATAGATACAAGAAATATTGTTTGTATATAATCAAAGACAGGAGTCGTAGCTTATTTTCTACACAGTTTTCCCACCTTTGTAAGGAATAATACTTACATATTTTGGTGGTACAGTGTTTATTTTTTTCACTTTTTTCCATCGTGCTTTTAAACTTTCGGAAAACAATTTTTATGTTTTTGAAAATCCGCAAACTTCGGGTAAAAGCAAAAGAGCAAATTAAGCGAGTTTTACCAATGACCGCATCCAGGAGGTCTCGGATTTCTTTTAAACGGTTAACCATCGAGGGACCACAACTTTTCAATGATTCTAATAAGATAATCTTAAAAAGAATGTCTCAATGACCGCATCCAGGAGGTCTCGGATTTCTTTTAAACGGTTAACTATCGAGGGACCACAACTTTTCAATGATTCTAATAAGATAATCTTGAATAGAATGTCTCAGTTTTGTTGTTTCCCCGTTTTCAAACTAAAACTGATAACTTACATAATTGTGATTTGTTTCTAGCATCATTCAACCTTTTTTTAACTTTAAAGTTCACTATTATAACACTAAAACATTTATCAACATATAAAGACGACTTTTTCTAGGTTATGTCTATCCGGAATTGCTATACTTTAGCCATGCATCGCTCTTGCCATCGAACCTGATTTCGAAAAAAACTCCGGGTTTTGCAAGCTAGTTGTTTAAAAGGCAAGGCTTTTGCAAAGAATTTTTTAAATGCAAGGTTTTATGAGTTAAATTTTCTAAAAGGCAGGGTTTTACAAATAAGGTGTGTAAGAGACCATGTAGAAAAACAGAGCGTATCAACTCGCGTTGCCAACAGTACCAACGAGAGTTGTACAAACCGGCATTCAAGCAAAATGGAATATTCTAAAATCAACTTTAAAAGGCACGACATTAGAAATTCAATGCGTAAAAGACATAGCCGCCTTCAAAATTAATTGTTGAAAATGTAAGATTTGAAAACAAGTTATGACAAATTAAATGGTTGTCAAGGCAAGACATTGCAAAATACTTCGAAATACTTGAAATTATCTTAAAAGCAACAGACACACCCACTCCGAGCAGATAGAACCACGACAAGACAGCCTCTTGGTTTTGGCGGGGATACCACAGGTACTTAGGGTTAATGACCGGTGTCTGTCACAGAGCTAATGCACATTAACCCCAAGTACCTGTGGGGGATACCATTACTTGAAATAAATAATTTTGAGAGCATGCATGTAGAATAATAACAGAAAAATATTTCATGATTGATACTCTGTTAAATATCATTAATGTCTAAGGTCTACATCACTAACTTGCTGCTGCATCTAATTTTTCAAACTTCAACAATCACCACCATAATCTATGTGCGATGGCAGACGATCTTCAATATGGTTCGAGCTTTAACTCAAAAGTACTGTGTTTTGTATTGTTATTTTCAGTTGTTCTTTATAGAACGAGGCCTAAGGTGAACTACAGAGAACTTTATTTGTTTTCAATGAACTCGACACTATACTCCAAGGAACGGTCGTCATCATGTGCACAGTCACCAATAGTCGTGGGAGAATGATTTGTGTGTACCGTTACATCTGGCTTTCGTCGAGTTGAACAATGATGCGTGCAACATGCTTGCTGTGTGTGTTCATTTAAGTGAAAGTTTGTCACGACATGCCCTCAGTAATCACCATATATGTATTTAATCACTATATATGTTTTTTTTTATGTATTTACTGTTTCTTTGTCAGTAAGCCCGATCAATTCATCATATCATATGATGAAGTATTTCCAAATATATAACAAAAATTGATGCCAATGAAGCATATGCAATAATGTTTAATCAAAGTATCCGAGTGATAGAGGAACGACAAATGAAGCAGAAGGACGCTGCTGATGACGCAAAAACTCACAACAAACAGGGGGAAAATCCTCCAATCAACTGAAATACGATGAACAAAAGATTCATCGGGCCTTAACATCCACTTGGTAGTAACAGCACTTTAATTCCATTTTATATTTCACCGCACTACTGCCTCAACTGTTTTTGACTCCATCGTCAGGCCTGTTGCAACATTTACAAGCATTAAGATTTTGTAAAAATACCCTCATTTCATTATCATAGCAAAGACTCACCAAATAAACTTACATATATATCCTACTTTCGCTATAGAGTTATGGCGATTTAAACATATTTCATATATTTAAATTTGACCACAAAGTGTGTAACATATTACAAATTCCAGAGACCTAACTTAGACAAATTTCAGTTTGCAAGCCAAAATGGTGCTTATATATAGATAGTAAGTTGTATGTCTCTGGTCAAAAGAAAGGCTATTGAATATTTCTATTAAAATACACCTTTAAATGCCCCTGGTAGTTGTACTGTGTAGGTTTAACATATCCCCATCCTCCAATGCTGCATCCTTGCCTGGAGTAATTATTTAGAACCTAACATGTTTAAAATATATGCTTATTTGAAAGTTGACCCCAACATGAGTATTAAGTGTTAGTTCCCAATACCAAAGGATGATTCCTACCAAAATTGGTTGAAATTGATCTAGTGGATTTAGATGAGAAGTGGTAAACATGAAAGTTAATATATATATATATATATATATATCTATATCTATATGTTCTGAAGTGTTGAACTTTGTTTCAAAGACACAAAACCTATTGTTGGCCCTAGGAAGGCGCCCTGCACAAATAAGGTCTGTGGTATCCCGAGAATGTTACATATGTATGTATTAAGGCAATCGGTCTTCTGCTTTTTAAAAGATTGGAAACCCAACATCATTTGAATACCCTTCCCTCAAGGAAACTTGAAAGCGGCTTTCGCAAATTCAAAAATGCAAAAATTTGATATATTTTTTATTGAACTTTGAACTCACATTTAGCGTTCACCTATTTTTCACCTCAGGGCCATGCCTTGATCTGGTTCTCCATGCCTCAAGGTTACTTTATTTGCAAGCATGAAGCTCCAGACTTTCAAATTTATTAGCAGAGTTTTGAGAGAGAAAAAACTTAAATATTTTCCATTTTATTCTCATAGCTGCGCCTTGAACAAATCTGAACTCCCTTCCCCTAAATTTTATTAAAATGTGTCCAATGTATATTGGAGATGTCGAAAAAAGCAGGTAACGTTGTATGCATGGCATAATGCACGACGAAGTGATAGAAACTATAGGATGTAAGTACTACATGTAGTGTTAAGTGAACACTGTCTGTGTCTATAGTATACTTCGGGTGATGAACCAGATATTTAGCAGAAGCTCATCTTAGAATTCAATTTAGCTACAACACAATTGATGACTGCTCGAGGGAAAAAAAGTAACAATATCTAGAATATTATATGTTGAGGAGTTAAAGGGGGCTTCAGCAGTCTCCTCCACAGGACCAAATTAATGGTCAATTTAATAAATTAAATGTATGGTGCAGAAATGTAAGTTAGTTACGTAAATTGCAATATTCAATATACTACCGCAATTGCGATGCGCCTTTGTCCCATGTCGGATTATGTTGTATTGCAATTTAGCAATCTCGTAATCTCGCGCTAATTTTGCAGACACCAGGCTTCCATGTGGACTGAAACAACCCAACAGTTTCAACTTTAATTGTAATTCACTGAGCGCTTTTCGGCATAATGCCATCTTCAGGGGAACATAAATCACAATACAATGACAAACTTAAATAAAAAATCTTCATTATTGTATACAAGTTAGAAGCCTATCTCAGTGATATACATACACAAACAGATGAATGTGTTGGGGGCATGAGGAAATTAAGATACTTTTTAAACATTTATCCTTGAACGAAGATTTATGCCATTGTTTATAGTATAAACATTGGGACTTTATATTAAAGATGCAGGACATTTCATTGTAAATAATTCACAAACAACAATAAAAATCAAAGTTTGCTGTAGTATGGATGTCACATTGTCCAACCTTTACTCCGTACAACACCAACGCAAGGTCGCCATGAGCGAATGTGAATTTGATAAAACCATCAACTCGTACTTAAAATCTCTCCCCGGTGATCAAACCATCATAAACAGGAGAATATGGGGAGCGTTCCTACAAAACCAAGTCTGAAATACATAAACTAGCCGCTCTCATGGAGGTTCATATTTTATTAATTAATGAGCTATGGTTGTGCCCTACAGGTCGCCTGGGTATTTTTCATTTCATTAGATAATTGTATTTGAACAAGTGAAGTTTGCGCCGTCACACTATGAATGGTCCACCGTCAGAACTGCCTTTCATTGATTCGCCATCATCATACTTATACTATCCTTTTTGTTTATTTGAAACGACGATAAAAGGGAGGATAATATCTTTACGGTCACTCCGGGAATAATCTGAGGCAGATAATTGTCAGCTTTCATTAGCTTTTTAAAACAGACAGCGACACTGAATCATACGCTTTACATTTCGATCGTCATTATTGTGTATCTCTGTGCACCGCGCATAGAAAAAATAATGAGTTCTTTATTGCTGCGGCGATCTTTTCAAATCATACATGTATCAAACATTATAGAATTGTATATTAACGATCTATCTCTCAATATCCGTAGCGAAGTTATTTTGACATCATAATCTGAATATTGCAAATAATAAGGTAAAAAATAAAGAAACGACCCGTGTAAACAGTTTTGTTGTTGTTGTTTATTGGGGTTTAGCGTCCCTTTCACTCATGTTTAGGTCATATCGAGACGGTGTCTACTTGTGACAATGCTCACTTTTGGCGACTTTTATAGTACTGTCTTACTGAAATATCACGCCGCAGACACATTTACATGATACTTCACTCGGCCACGTTATCATGACACGGAGCCAACCAGTCCTCCTTCTGCCCAGTAACGCTGAGCACTTACCAGGGAGCGAAAACCTTACCTAATTTTAACGTCTTATGTTTGACGCGACCGGGCCTGGGATTCTAGCACCAGTTTACTAGCACGAAGCGATGCTCTAACCACTTGGCCACCGCGCTGGTCCCGTGTGAACAAGCATTTTAGAAAAAGGTAAAATGTGAAACGTGGCAAAAATTATCATTAGTATATATAATGAAAAACTGAACCATACAATACACGTAATCAGTTACATTATATAAAATATGAATTGTTCTGTCTAATTATAAAATAGATATATATTCGTTGTGAAATAAGTAGTTGTGTTACAATAAGCAACAGCGATTCCGCCAAAAAATAGACATGTTTGTTAATATATTACGTATTCTCAGATAATTTGACACCTGCAAATAATGTCAAAATTGAAAAATTATGATAAACATCTAACATACTTTATAAAGAATATATCAAAAGGAGATCTAGATAAGAAATAGTTACACATATATTTTCTCATCTTCGCAAGCTAGGTTTCGCTACACTACGTTTCACTACGATATGATAAGCGAACTGAAAGAAAGTGATTCGTATACGTTGGCTAGCGAAGATGACATTTTCTCGAATACTCATCTTTTTGACAGATTATTCGTTTACGTCTGGTCTTATCCCGGTCCACACTGAAAATAACAACTAAGGCGACCTAACGTTACAGTAACTAATTGGCCAGATTTGTTAATCCCTCTTCCTTGTACAAAGGTTTGTCCGTCGGTATTCTATCATGAAATGGAATGGATACCATTCTGAGTGCCAATGTATTCTGCTTTTAACCGATTTCAATTACCCGTTCTTGTCAAACACGGCAGTTGCTTAGTTAAATGTTCATGTGTGCAATAGTTACACCTGTAAGTCTCGGGAAGTACAAAAAATGTACCACTTCAAGTAAGACATGTTGTGAAAACCGATATTTACATTGTCATCCATTCGTGAATTAATAATGCATGTTATTTTTTTAACAAAAGGGACAAGTACATATATAAGATCATCGGAACAGAAGGTCACGTGAACAAGGCGCCGAAATGCGCGGCATTGTCACCTGAGCCCCATTGTTTGGGGGAAAACACAAAAACAAAATTACGTGTGGTCAAATTGATATCCTCAGGATAATCCTGCTCAGGAAAGTAAATTGTGGGGGTTGTGTTTGGTGATAAGTTTACATGGTAACAGAAACATATTAAAACTGAGCATTTTCCCATCGCAGAATGCATTTCTAGAGCGCTAGTTTGATGCGTGTTAAAGACATAGGATAGACCATAGATACACACATAAAAGTAGAAAGTATTATTTTAAAAAAGGGAACTGTTTGAACTGTAATCACGAAAAAACTACGATTTTTGGTCAAT
Organism: Pododesmus macrochisma; assembly: GCA_032359645.1. NCBI lineage: Eukaryota > Metazoa > Mollusca > Bivalvia > Pectinida > Anomiidae > Pododesmus > Pododesmus macrochisma. The sequence goes on along the minus strand of JAUMGZ010011742.1, from coordinate 61 downwards.
TTCAACGTTATTTTGATGCATTTTTAACATTTAATAGCAAATATACATTTTGCTGTATATA
>JAUMGZ010011720.1:0-10170 GCA_032359645.1 Pododesmus macrochisma | reverse complement strand
TTACACATACGTACCTCTCCATATCTTAAATACGTATCCGTAGCCAGTCGTTCTACCTTATACTGTAACAATAATTCAATAATATGATAAATATATGTACCTTTACATGTTTTATTCACGCTACCGAAACGGTAATCTTAGTGCAGATTACTGTTTTTGTTCTCTTAAACATAAATTAGAATAACATGCAAGATATGTTTACGGTTAACTGTACGTAGAGAGGGGTTAACTTTGCATGGTTAAAACAAACATACGTTTAAAAGTGAACGTCATGTTATTTTTATGTTTTAGTAACCCTTTACATATAAACACACGGACTGCAGCTGATTGTTTGCTTGTTATTGAGTGCGGTATTATTAAAATGCCAATAACACCGAATTCCAATTAGACGGAACCTTATATGTAAAAAGGATTTCGTACAATAAACACATGCATGCAAAAACCATTCCGATATGCCTTAAAACGGAGATTCGAATCGAAGAAAAAACACAATAAAGCATGCATATATTATACTTTACCATTAATCAATAACAAGATTTGTCACAGTGAGGGGGCAAACTAAACATGTACTAAACTAACAAGGAGATAACATTATTATTAAAACTATCATAAAGAACCGTAGAGTGATTTGTTTTACTTCATTCATTCTTAATCATTTTACAATTGTTCTGTTTTTCTTTTGAGCATTGTGTTGCGTACACCAAAAATATAGAAAAATGAAAAAACATACCCTCTCATTTGACGAAAGATTACTGTTCCACGGATCTGAAATAAGAATACTTTTCATTATTTTCTAATAAATTTATTGACAATCTGTAGAAATATCTTTTCAAATATAAGTGCTCTCATGAAGTAAATTTGTCCGGACCTGCAAGTCTGCAAATAGTCGAATATGAAAAAGTAAATACAACATGAGTAACAGTATTTCATTGTTGTGTCAATAAGCACACTACATATAAATCATTTTTTGCTAAAGCGATGGTAAATAAAGAAGCTGAAATAATTAAGGAACTTTATGTTTGTGTAAATTCCAATCATTATAGAACTTTAAAGGGATAGGAGATTTTTGTTCTGTTATGCATGTTTAAAGACAAACATTTTAAAACCTATCCATAATTTCTGATATCATTATCAATTAGAGTTCCTTGAAATTTGCAACAACAAAAAATGTGTCATAAAGAACACGATTATATTGCTATATCAATTTAGTAATTCACTAACAGAAACTTGATTTTAAAACATTAGAATGTTTCAAACTCCTAGTTCCTGATTATAATTGGTCTAGATATGAACAGATTTCAGAACACTTATTTGATTTATTATTAATTTTAAATCTGGGCATTGCACTAAACGAGTTTTGCTTAACAGTTTGTTTGCATCATATTAATGTTTGTTCTCACCGGTATTTCTGGAGAACTTGCCGTTTGAATATTTGTTAACATCGGTTGAACTAGACTGATACGTATCATCGTCATTCCATATCCCTGGATTTTGGTATGGCATATTAACCCATGGTTTACGCATGGTAGGAATTCGGAAAGAGAAGACGTTCTTCCTACAAATGACAGTATGAATGGAATCGACAGAGCGATACACATTGACAAACAAACAATAACTGCGTCAAACAATAAAGCACAATAATGTAAGAAATTAAATTGACATCGGAACAATCCTCAAGACTAGTAATCCATGCGAACCGAATTAGCACGAAACCCGGCGGTGTGGTTAAACCGGTTAATGAGGCCTCAACGTTTCAACTTCCGGCATGAGACTAGAAGTATAAATTAATATAATATAAAATGCAGCACATGTATGAGAGCAGCTCAAAACAAATGAAACAATAACAGGCTTAAATGTTGAAATGTTTCTTCACAGGTTAAATGTACATTATACATACTCCTTCTGGAACAATTTTTAAACATATAATTAAACAGTTTGTTGAGACAGCAATTACAAAAAGTAAAGCTAACAATCATATACCTTTGATGCTGTTGTCTCATCTTACGCATCTTCTTGATACTTTGTATGCGAACGTATACAAATACTGACACAAGAGTCAACAGGATACAAAACCCTACGCCAACACCAATTCCTATGATTGAACCATCATCTATAATAATAATAAATGTATTTGTATAATTATAAACTGAAACAAATAATAGTGAGGTAACTTAAGTTACGATTACTCCTATTCGTGCTTGATATTTTCCTGTATCTTGCAATTACTTTTAATAACATCTTTGTTATGCCATTATTGAATGGTAAATGTTGGTGCATATGATTATTTCGTCTTATTGTTCTGTGTGCGTCTAACGTTATCCTTTTGTTTGCCAATGTTGGTGGACTTGCGGCTCTAGAATATCGTTTTGGTTTTTACTCTTTTATATATAGCTATTGTTTGTCGATGGCATTCATTCTACTTGACTTCTTGCGATCGGGTTCTTAAATGCTGGTGCATTGCACTGATTATGCTTTATTTACAAACATTAATATCAGAATGTAGGAAAAAAAGAGAAAAAAACAGATTTAGTTTTGAACTGTATCTTGAATGAATATAAACACAACAAGTGTATGTACATTTATGTGCAAACGTGCAAGCAAGTCACATTTGTTAACTGCAAGCGGTATTATGTATTTCCTGGCCTAACATTTTTTTTAAATATAGAATGGGTTTGTGTCTACGGTTAATTAATTACTTCAATTGAATGATCAAACATATATTTGATATATTAATTTATATATATTAAATTAATATAGTATAATATAAGTGAGTGTTTACAAACCAGCAGGAATCTCCCTGTAATATGAAATGACAGAAATGTTTAAACAATAACAAATTGATATATAATTATGTCATACTACAAATGAACAATGTCGTATTCCGATTGGCTAACTGCATGGTAAGATATGGCTTTGCAATTTTGACGGGTATATACATGCACGTGCTATTTGGGAGGTATTTCTTTTTATAAGAGTAACTGAAAGACGTTTGCATAAACAATGTTGGTAATATACAAAGCAGTACGAATGGAATCAACAGAACGAGATACATTGACAAACAAACAATAACTGCGTCAAACAATTAAGCACAGGGATGTAATTAATTAAATCGACATCACAACAATCATCAAAACTAGTAATCCATGCGGACCGACTTAGGAAGGTCACCAATACGAAACCAGGCGGTGTGGTTAAACCGATTAATGAGGATTCAACCTCCCCATTTTTACTTGAGACTAGAAGTCTTAAGTACAGACATACATTTCAAAATATAATAAATACACTTCATGGCGCTGCATATCCTCTCAACAACTAACCCCCTCATCAATTGTCAATAAAATTAAAAACGAGTAAAAAGTGTTTACACAAGGCAATTGGAAACATGAAAATTGAACAAAACATAGAAGCATAAAGCTGAAAACAGTGGCTAATAAGTGGTAGATTCAAAGAATATACAGAATACTAATGATATAAAACACGGGTTAATAACTATGTAAAAACGTACGTAAATACGTCAAATGTATATTTGGTTGTTTGTATGTTTGCGTACCACGTTTTCTTTTGGTTTGCCCATGTCCATTGACTTACGGCTTTTGAATATCGTCTTGATTAGTCGTATGTATAACTTGATAGAGGTATATGATATTGAGATATTGAAACCCGCTTAATATAAATGAATATAATGTTTATGTCTATGAGATATAATGCTAAATACGTACACGCATGTAGGCATGCCGTTTTGTTTCACACATTCGAAGTTTTTTGTACATGGTGTGACTTGTGTGTAAAAACTGCATGTTAGCTCTCCTCCTTTGCTATAGGCTTCTTTTACTGAAAAGGAGAACGTTACAGATTTGTAATAAGCGATGTTGAATTTCGAAATGATTCTTAGACTGTCAAATACACTAGACATACCATTGGATTGAATTAATCATACATATATAACATACAACTTACACAGAAAACAATGCAAATGTTTTGATTATGTGGTGTTTTATTGACATTGTATGCAACGCGACATGTGTACATTACTGACCAACATGTGAAGATTATGAATAAATGAATGTGAACATTACGATCACAAACAAACATAATGTATAAACTGTATACTATCATTCAAAACATTTTATATAATACAAACACAAGGGACGTGGACAGATTTGCAGTAATGATAAAGAAACGGCCAATAGACTTAGAATACCAACATCATATAGAAACATATTGTAACTGTTAACCATACCGACACGAGTTTCATCTCTTAAATTGACCGATACAAATGGAGCCACTGTATCACCAATGCGTATTTGTTGCCGTCCAAGAATGATTGTTGCTACTGTGTCTGCCAAGGCTGTTTGTGCTGCGGGTATGTTTTCAGTCCAAATTGTATGAGGTATAACTAAACTTCCTTTCCTTTTTTAAATTATAAATAAGAAAGGATGAGATAAACAAACTATGGGCATCTTCATTTTTTAGATTTATTTAAACCTAAATCTCATAATTACGTTTTCAAATAAATAGATAAATAATCGAAATATATCACACACAAAATCTGAAACATGCCTCCAATAAATACGATATTTATAAAAGGAACGATTCAATACTCTGTGTGAGACACCCCTGTCCAAAATGCAAGGTCTAGCTTCGAAACAACCATTATACATAAGTGATTAAACTCATGGTTTAAAACTATTTATATACATACACAATATGTATAAGTGTGCCGTTTGTTTCTCCTAGGTCAACACCGACAATTTTCTTTTCGTCTTCTTTTCCAAGCATTTTACTTGAAATGCATAATAACATTTGTCCATTCACCTTGTTCACCTTATTATGAGTGGATCATACATGTATTTAAGATTGAAATGGTTGTGATTCTTTCCTCTCATCGACCGATCTTATGAAAATGTTGCTTCTTCTATTCGTCTCCTGTTATGCTCTTTCGTCATCATTTATAACTGTTATATATTATTATGTTGGATGGCACATACTTATATTAAACAGAAGGAGGGTCGCTGTTGGGCCCTTATGGGGATTTTTTTATTAATTTCAAAAATGCCTAATTCATAATGCTATGGTTTGAAGTAACTTTAGGGCATGGAGACCATGACGGGGTGACCCTTGGGTCAAAAATAGATTACGCATTTTGGGTCAACAAGTTTCATATTTGTTGTCTACGTGTAAAAATCAACTGGACCAAAGTTGAACGCATGTTGGGGTCAAAGTTCAACACTGTATATATAACAAATATGTTAACTTTCATATTTGTGTCATTATGTCAAAAGCAACTGAACCAATTTCATCAAATCTTCGATGAAAGCATTGTTAGTAGAAGGGGGTTCAGACATGTTCAAATAATAGGGCTTGGCCTCAAGGGTGCGCCACAAGAGTATGTCGTAAACTTTTAACATTTTAGACCTGTTCTCCTTAACCACTGGACTAATATCATCCAAACTTGGTAGGAAGTATCCCTAGAGGAAGGGGAGTAAACTATATTCAAATGAAAGGGCTGGTCCCCTTTTGGGCACCACTAGGGTGCCACAATGGAAACATTTGACAACATTTCCAAAATCTTCTAATAAACAATAAGGCCTAGAGCTTAATTATATAATGCTTTGGTGTGTAGTAATTTCAGGGCATGTATAACCTAGTTTGTTCCAAACATGACCCAGGGGTAAAAAAGGGTTTTGAATTTCGGGGTCAAAGTTCAACACTGTACATCGTAAATATGTTAACTTTTTACAATTTCGACCTTTTTTCCCAACACTATTGAACCCATTCCACCAAAACGTGGTCGACGTCACCCTAAGGTAAAAGGGGTACATATTTGTTAAAATGATTGGGCTCAGTACTCAGGGAAGTTCACTTAGGTGCCCAATGGGGACAATTTTACAACATTTCAAAAAATCTTCTTATAAACCACAAGGCCTAGTGCTTAATGATTTGGTTTGTAGTAACTTTAGGGCATGGAAAACCAACTTCGTTCAAAGAGTGACCCTAGGATCAAAACATTTCGAATATCAATCCAGATGGACGTTAAGGCCCCGTGGGCCTGCTTTTTGTTCGTATTTACTACTCTTATAAATATCATATAAATATAGATGCATGTTTCAGATTGCAGTTATGTATTTTGGACAATTCTTCAGAAACATGTAGAAAAGAGTGTCTTACGATTTGATCATTTTTAAATGTGCAGACCAAGTCACCGCAGAAAGGTAGATAAGATATATCGTTAGAAATAATCGTGCAGAAACAATCTTAACAATAGTAATTCCGAATAGTTTCTGAAACATTTAAGGAATTCATATTTACTACATTGATATGATTTAGCTTTTAGTTGGTGACTTAAGGTTCAAAACCTCATTATTTTTTCTTTCATAACGTCGAATCTGTTAGAGATAAATGCTTTGATTTATGAAAAGCAATTTCGTGCAAAAGGAACAAAGTTTGTGTTAGACAACCCATTAGAGTTAAAAATAGGTTACTACAGTAAACAACAAAAGGCGTCCACGAGAGAGTAAACGTTTATTAAGGGAGTGCCAAAGTGTAAATACGATAAAGCGATGCACAAACATATATCAGAGATGATTTTGAATTATATGTAAGTGCAAAGTTAAAATAAAAGAAAACAATGAAAAGTTGTAAAAAGGGACAAATTTGGCCCCTTTATAAAGTTGAAAAACCTATATTATTTGAATCAAAAAAATATCAAGGTTTCAGATATGAAACATCCAATCCATATATGCATTTTAATACAAGTTATGGCATTGTGAAAAATGCAATCAGCCCAACGTGAAAATAGATAATAATCGACCATTTCGAACAATTATTAGGAACTATTTTTCCTTTTTTCGGCTTTAAACTTCGAATCAGTTGCTTTTTTTTTTAATTGTTCTTGATACAATAAAAAAATTAAACCTTGAAACATTATTGCGACATGTATTTTGTTCCAGCATCGATGACCTACAAAGCTATATTATTTGGATATTATATTCTTGGTTAGACCAGACATGATGAAAGGGAGAGGTTATACATAAAACGACACATACATGGGGGGTGGGGGTGTTAAAATACCGGTGGTCCCTTGAACGGAGGTTTTTTACCCATGTTAAATTGTTGCTGTTTCTAGCTCTCTTTCTATCGTATTGATGTGAGATTTCTTATTTGTTTATTCCTTGAAAGGTGTAAAGAGAAAATCTCAGCCTTCACAGAGACCATTTCGATGGTTTAACTTGACATGTAACAACGTTAATTGGTATATTGGTCCCTTATCATACTATAAAGCGTTGAGTTTTATTATGTTTGATTGTGACACTAAAACAAATTACGCATGTGGACAACTTTTTATCCTTTCTTTTGTTTTATACGAAGTTTCAATTTGGCAAAACCATTTTGTATTATTGTTGGGTATGTACATGAATTGTTTGTCACCGTTTCCTTTGTGGCTCTGTAGCAGCTTTGATTTACCATAGTCATGTCTATTCAAAATTTTCTCTAAAGCGTCCATTGTTGACGGCTGCTTCGAAACAACATATGAGGTTCTGGACGGAGGTGTCTCACAGTGTATTGGCTCTTTCCTCTTATACATTTCATATGTATTGGAGGCGTGTTTTAGACTGCATTGTTGTATTATGATCGTATGTTATTCACACAAACCTGTTAACTGGTTGTTAAATAATTTGTTCATATTAAGCTTGATTGATTACTAAAAACCAATTATAATCTAAAACATGCCACCAATACAACACGTATATGAACTTCATATGTATATCAAGTTATGATTTGACACGAAACGAGTTTGAATACATACCTTAGAGTGCCCATTTCGATCTCTATGCAGTAATCACCGTCCATTGCTTCGCGGTAAACCCTTCTTAGCTGCAAGGCATTTTAAAGAAGAAGATTTGAGTGTAGCATAGTCATATCTATGCGAGTCTCAATGAGCGTGACAAACACTAATGGTATGGCTTTAATAAATGTTTCGTTACATCCTGTTTCATGTTAATAGTTGAAATAATGCTTAAGTGAACACGAAAGCATCGTTTACCTACACACACTCACAATTTAAGTAATACATGTGAATAGGTAAAACAAACATAGTTAGTCTACGGATGGACGTAGGCGAAAGGACGGATGGACTGACGAAAAGCAACATGTTTTATGACGGTTGATTTGGAGCTTGGCTTCGGGTCGAGGGCGGGGTCCTCTCACCCGTTTGGTTGGTTTGGCGTAAGTTTTAATACCCGAACATAAACAGTCGCATTTGGCTGGTTAGTTCTTGTGGTGACTTTTTGGTGAAGCTATTGTTTGTTTGTCAATAACGTTTGTTCTGTGGATCCTATTTCTTCTTGTTTATATCTACGCTCTGACAAACTGAAGGACATATAAATGTTGTTTTCTTTTAAAATATGTTAAACATTGTCTGTCAAAATACAAATAAGCACATATAAATGGTATTGTTTTTCCTGCATGTATTATATAAAGCATAAAAAATAGAGGATAGACAGTTAACTTACTATTATTAATTGAATTCGATAAGCGTTCACGTGTTTAAATTATCAGTTATACTTCCGACTCTTTGAGTGGAAAGGGCTTGAATACACCGGTATTGCATGATAACATCGCGGCGGGTGACACATGTGTAGCATGAAACGCGTACCATATCGCTAGCACCTAGTTTCGCTTTTAATATTGTAATAGAAGTTCGTGATGTTTCTTTTTCTAATAAATGTATATACATATATCCATATATATATATATATAATTGGTTATTTTTTTCAGTGTGCGTTCCACGTTTTCATTTTGTTTGCACATGCATGTCCATGAATTACGGCTTTAGCTTATCGTCTTGGTTTTTCGTATTTAATACTTTACATGAATATTATAAGATGTTGTTGGCAGTGACTGCGCATGCTAGCTTCCAGTACTGCATTTAAAATATTAAATGTATCTTTTGATATTAATTGGAGTTTGTCTGTTGTGCTTATTCAAATGGCATTTAGTTTGTTTTGTGCTGCAGGAGTAGACATATAATGGTGGAGCTTTTTGACACGAATTACGTCATATAAAAATCAACATTTAATTTCATCGAATAAGATAAACATTCAACATTTTGTAACTTAAAACTCACTGCAGCTAACACTGTTGTCCTGCAACCATCGCTCGTTAGATTAAAGGTTTCTGTATCAAATTCAAGTGTTATTTCTAAATACTTGTTTTCACCACTGTCAGCTGAAATGTGAAAATAATAATATATATATTAAATGTGTCCTTATTAATATTGTTCCAATAAAAAAAAACAGTAAGAGTAGAATCAACAGAAAGAGAGACGTTGACAAACAAACAATAGATACATCAAACAATTAAGCACCAGAATGTAAGGAATTAAATATAAATAACAACACTCATCAAGACAAGTACGACACCAGGCGTTGTGGTTAAACCGGTTAATGAGGCCCCAACCTTCCCACTTTCCGCATGAGACTAGAAGTATTAATGCTTACAACTTTAAAACAAATTTAAGACTAAAAAAATAAGACATTTATTTTTTTAAACAAACACATCGTTATAGAGTTTGTATAATAAACATTGTGTAAATTAAATAAAAATAATTCACTTCGGTTTTTTTAACTGTACCTGTCTAATGGGTTCATACATAATACAGTACATGGACTCAATTCGATGGATTCGTCACTTGACGATTCCTTTTTGCGTCTACAGGTGTGTCTAGTTCTTGATTCTTTTTACTTTTGATTAGTATTATTCTAGAAGTAAATGCATGTAAATGCATTCCAATGCACTACCACCTATGCAACTATAAGGTATTTGTCCAATCCACGAAATAAGATTCTGGTTTAGTCAACTTCTTTTATAGCAAGTTAACACTTAGATTGTGCATATATTTTAATAAACTTTGCAAGTATAGACTTTGCAATGACATCACGAGAGCAAGTGACGACAAAAGAATACCTACATCACGTCTGACACTATTTAAAGTTCAGTTATTTAACAAAAAAAACATCTATCGAAGCATGTAGTTATAATCTATTCGTTAGTTGTTGTTAGGCCATGTTGTCATTTGTACAGCTTTTGTTTCAACAAGACAAACATGCGTTCTGTCTATATCTTAAATGCGTTGCTTTTTCCGGTTTGCTTTTGATTTGTCCTCAAATT
>JAUMGZ010011709.1:0-10171 GCA_032359645.1 Pododesmus macrochisma | reverse complement strand
CCCAGCCCCTTCATTTGAACAAATCTGAATTCCCTTCCCCTAGGGATACTTTCTACCAAGTTTGGATGAAATTGGTCTACTGGTTTCGGTGAAGAAGTCGAAAATGTGAAAAGGTAACGACGGACGACGACGAAAGACGACGACGACGGACGACGGACGACGGACAGGATTTGTATGAGAAAAGTCCACGTTGGACCTTTGATCCAGTTGGACTAAAAAAACTAGAAGCGAAACTATGCATAGTAAAACCGAAACATATGTCACCATGAGAAATTGTAACTTATATCTTGACGAAAGTAATGCTGATGATTATTAGACGGAGAGAGAGTATTTATTATTTTTATTTCTGAAAAAAAATTTGAACTTGTTGTTATCTTATTTGTAGTGGTGAGCCGATACCAAGAGTGGAGTACACACAAGAAGAGGTGAAAACATGGTCAGTAATCATGTCTTTGTATATCATATAGAGCACCTCATTAATACTTGACAAGGAGTTAGGTGTCCATTAACATCGAGAAGCTAATTATCTTTGTCTTTCTCTGTATACCTAGCTACTCAACACACACACAAGCACACATGCACGCACGCACGCACGTACGGTACGCAAGAGCACACACATACTCTTATTATCGGATTGATCTAAATGTACAACATATAGACTATGATGAAATAGCCATTCTTAATTCCATCTAATTGAAAGAAAAAACCTTACCAGTCTTATTAGTGTGCCGTTCTGGGTAAGGCTTTTGAAACTACATTGTATGTTTTTCAGGGGCACTGTTTTCCGAGAACTTACGAAGCTTTACCCAACACACGCATGCAGAGAATATCTTCGGAACATTCCCTTACTTATAGATTATTGCGGCTACAGGTATGACAGGAAGATCCTACAGACGGTTTAGGTTGCTCATTTTCTTTCTACAGTTATACAATTATCATATCATAGATGATTTTCGTTCCTTTATGGTTGTTAATAAATATTTTTATGTATAAATATATGCTATGTTAAAAATCGACTTATTTATATTACAATTTCAGAGAAGATAACGTTCCTCAGTTAGAAGATGTTTCAGTATTTCTCAAAGGTGAGCAGAGCTTACTTTCAACGATATATTCTTCATGTGCGAAACTATTTATTGGCGGTAGTATTAAATCCTAATGCATAGTTGGTGAATTGGTGTCACATTGTTTATCTTGTTTCATCAGAGTTGATGTGGTTGTTATAAATTCACGCTATACTTATTGTCAGTTATTTAGTCTGGATTATACAATTATTTCAATAATTATCTAAACTCAAACTCCTTTAATTCAGACTAAATGAGCGGTTATTATGGACCGCGGAATAAAAAAGTACCATCTGATTCAAACATAACTGATGCACAAAAACATCTATAAGGTTGTTTGTTTTCTACGTCATCGGAAAACTTCAGAATGTTACCTATATTGAGCGCAACTCGAACTTGAGTGTCTGTTAAAAGTGAATAAAAAGTCTATATATGTTAACAATCATGAGGTCTATGGTGAAAAATTGTCCAAATGTTAGGGTCAATAAAAGCTACGGTTTCTGCAGCTAATAATTGAATATACTGTATTCTCTTAGTTTTCGTTGCTATTAGTTTAATTAAAAGATGTAACGATTTATAATTGTCATGTATTTGTTATTACAGAAAGAACTGGTTTTCAGCTACGACCTGTTGCCGGCTACCTTTCATCGAGAGATTTTCTAGCCGGTTTAGCATTCCGAGTATTCCACTGCACACAATATATAAGACACAGTTCAGATCCATTTTACACCCCAGAACCGTAAGTTAATAGTCAATATTTAATGTATAGCCTTAACTGTGAAAAATAAAAAAATGCAATCTGAAACATGCCTCCGATAAGTATGATATTTAACATGTGTCTCGAATTCCAGAAACTACGAGAATGGAATTGACCAAAACAATAACAAATGAACAAAAATTACTATATATAATCATCTCCTTTCGTTAACTTTTTTTTCCAAAGAGAGAAAATGTCATTAGTTGACTAATCTTTACCAGTAAGTAAAATTATTACTTTATTTCACTGAAATCATTTTAACAGTAGTGGGATTTGAGGCCGTACGTTTCACTTTTTCTATTTAGACGTTACTGACTTATTTAGTTTGTGCTCCAAATCAAATTCAGTTCTTTTACGGCGATGCATTTTTACACAATCGATCTTTAATGACATGACAATGGTCTTGAAACCAGAAATGAGATTTCTAACTTCAGTTTCCAGTGCCGCTGTTTACGTTACTATTTTCTTTTCATTACTAGACATTGGTTTGAATGGATGGAAATTTTATGTTTGCTTTTATTTCAGTGATTGTTGCCATGAGTTATTGGGTCACATGCCTCTTTTAGCTGAACCAAGTTTTGCCCAGTTTTCACAAGAGATTGGCCTGGCCTCACTTGGAGCATCCGATGAAGAAGTCCAAAAGCTTGCGACGGTAAGATCTAATAGATGTACTTGTAAATGAAAATTATATATAGGATACAAAAAAAGAAAACATATACTGTCAAACCTGTCTTTAAAGACCACTAAAGGAAACCAGGAAAAGTGGCCTTTAAAGATAGGTGACCTTTAAATACAGGTTCAACTTAGTTGAAATATGAAGAAACTGGATCTAAAGTAAGGCCTTTAAAGACAGGTGGTTGTTAAAAAGAGTTGGCCTTTAGGCAGGTTTTACTGTAGAAGTAAAACTATTGCCTGCCAAGGAGAAAAATGTTGTATTCATGTCAGGACATGGATACATTTTTTGTGTGTGCGAGTTTTCATTTTACGCAATTTATTTCAGTCATAATTTTAAATCAAAGCATTTGCATCAATATTAGAATTCATATTATGTATAACCGATACGAAATTCATACAACATATACTTGATTATCAGTATCCAAATGTTTAAGTACTAGTTACATTGTTACAGATATAGTTGCGGTAGTTAATAAAATACAAATGAAGAGCTGTTGGTGGAAATAACGACATACTACCAAATTATGTTCTGCCATTATATATTTAATAACATACAGAAAAACCCAGAAACTAATACATGATTTAATAAGTATGAGTCCATGAACACACGAAACGGCAACAAAACAACAACAAACGGTAGGCGTCAACAGATAAATCAAACCAAATTAAAATCACACTTAAGTTAACAAGTCACAAATTAACCTAAATGGTCACCTGAGTTATCCAAGTCGAACAATTTTTTTCAAAATGTACCTAGTTTTATTCATTTTTGCCTCTTTATTGGCCAAAATGGGAACTGGCCCTTTGTATTTGCAAATTGGAAGCAGCCTCATGTGGGGATACTTTCTGCTAAATTTGGTTGAAATTGGCTAAGCGGTTCTTGAGAAGAAGTCGAAAATGTGAAAAATACCACTTAAGCGCCTCCTAGTGGTTCGTTTATACACAAGTTTTTTGTCTGTTAGCAAACTTCGTAAACATTGGCTCAAGGATCATGCATATCTAATATGAAAGTAATCAGAGCATCGGTTTGTGAGAGGATTTCTTAAAAAATTAACCCTTTTTTCCTCTTTATGGGACCCCTATAGGGTTTGGACTCTTTTGCGCAAATTTGTAGCAGCTTCTCATGCGGGTACTTCCTACCAACTTTGATTGCAATTGGCCCAGTGGTTCTTGAGAAGAAGTCGAAAAGTGAAACGTTAACCGCACGACGGACGACGCACGACCGACGACGGACAAAGAATGATCCCAATAGGTCACTTGATCCTTTGACCGAGGCCGCCGAATTCTACGTGCAAATATGTTATCGATGAACCAACATTCTAGCCACGTCGCATTTGGAGTTTCCTGTTCAAAGCGTCCTCGTCGTTTTCGGGCGAGGAACGCAGATATACATCTAACTATAAGATATTTATAGCAGCATATGACTCGTTAGCATTAGCTTGATATTGTTAGCATCACTTAAACATCAATGCATCTATTATTGTTTTACAGTGCTACTTCTTCACCGTGGAATTTGGTCTGTGTAAGCAAGATGGGAAAATGCGGGTATATGGAGCAGGACTCCTATCTTCAATAGGAGAGCTAAAGGTTAGATGATACAGATGTTATTTTGTGACGTAAATATTTTGTAAATGAATGGTATCCTTGTTAATTGATTGTTGTCGACCCCTTTTGTAGTAGGGTCCCATTGATATCAATTCAATTCTCCTTAAAAAAATTGTATGGATATAAAAATATTTGATTTCAGTTTCCAATGCGATAGGGTGTTCTATGAATATAACAGTTTTTGTTTGGTTAACATAAAGCAGTCAATGGTGAGCTTAATTCAAATAGGTATCATGTTCTTTTGAACATACACAAAGAAAAACATTTTGCTGTGTAAATCAATTATTTAGTATATATTAATGGAAGTATGCTAAAGACATATTACAAATACACAGTAACTGTAGCAGATTTAGGTCTTGCAAATTTATTGTCTATATTGTTATGAACACAAGCTAATTTTTTGTGGCTACTAGATGATATAGTATGGCTTAACATACTTTGTCTTGGCCACAATCATAAGATATTATCGTGTGATCACTTGATACTACTTTATGTTAACAACATAATGATTTTGTGGCAAGTATGTAATATCTTGTATCCACCACATACAGTTAAGTAAGATTATGATAATGCTTCAGTATCCGTATGTTTTCAAGATTACGGCATGCACTCCTTCATTTGTAGAACGTAAATACATTTTGTTCTTTATTTAAGTATTATGACACATTATCGAAAAATTTAAAGCGTCTTATTCAAATGTTCCAATGATCGACGTTTCTTTACCAACATCTTGAAGATTTACCGCTTTTTTCCTTGAATTGACCGTTTCCATTTTTGCGGTATAAGACATTTCTTTAGTTAAACGCTATATTTTGCTTTAATTATCAGCATGCTCTGACCGAGAAGTCTCAGAAGATTCCATTTGAGCCCACACGGACATGCCAACAAGAATGTCTGATCACAACATTTCAAGATGTATACTTTTTTACGGATAGTTTCGAAGAAGCAAAAGACAGAATGAGGTAAATTGATATCATGCGCTTTAAAAGTGTTTCAATATTTAGATCAATATTTGGAAATATAGTTCCGACAAGAAGTTGAATGAAGACTCAAAACAAAAGCAGAAGCAAACTCATTAAGCACGTAAGATGGTGTCAACTTTGTGTATTGATTTTTCTGCATTTTAGCAAATTTAGTATCGTGTTAACAGATCTAGATGATCGCTAGTAGTTGTAAAATGAAACAAAGATAGCCAAGAATCATCGCTAAATATCACTTAGATCATTGACGGTCAATGCCACCAAGCATAACTACAGACATAAAGACATGTCGAATTGTATAAAAACCAAATAAAACTAGGAATTTTATATAAAAAAAAAAAAAACAACAATAAACTAGGAAGGGCCGCTCATAAAATAAGCGGATACCATTTTTTAAATGCAAATTAGCTAAATAATTGAACAGTGTTGACAACATCTCAACCTTCCCAATAACTAGCGAATTTCTGGTAGGGTTGGCTGGGTTTTACAGCATATAATTAAATCATGAGCGAGTTCCTCCAACGTATTTGGTTGGTTTGAAAACATTTTAAATTTCCCGTTATACAAATTTTAATTTAATTCCGCTAAATGAATCTTGAATACTAAAGTTTAGTAAAAAAAAAACATCAAAAGTGGACATTTATAAAAAAAAAAAAAAGGAAAAAATTCCACTTCACTCTGCTAGATGAATCTTACACTCTACAACTACCAGCATATCAAATATCAGTATCCTAGTACACATATTTAATTGTATATGTTGTGCATTTCAACACTTGCAATAAATCGTTAACCTTGCAACGCAAACTCCGACACGGGACGATTCCATAAGCAACTCTATTTTTCGAATAAGCGAGCAAAAGAGTATAGAATATACCAGTTTGTTAAGGCTGTGGTTTCGTCCAGGTTTTGCTTGTATTTGCAATTGGGTGTGGTGACAACTATAGGCAGTATGACCTTGCGTTTTTCACAACCAATGTCACCTGATCTTGAATTGTCTTCGGTTTACCAAAAGGTACAATAATGGCCTAAGGATTTTCGCACCAATGGTTGTATATTCAGTTTTACTATTTTCGTTAAAACTTCCTATCATGTGCTTTGTTTTAATTAGTCTGTATCAGATATAGGTTTACTTACACACTACATATAAACCCATTTTAATCACTAGGTAATATATGAGTAGGTGGCCTTGTCGCTGTTTAAGTGTTAATGTAGTGACAAAACAAGACCTTGGAAGACAGATACCTAACACAGTGAACAAACACAAATAAATGGCGTTGATGAAATGTATACATGAATAAAACTGTTTTTATATGCCCCTGACAAACTAAAGATGTATATCTCTAACATGTGAGGACCAGCTTGTAACAACAACTCTCCATACTGTGTACAGGTCGTGTTTACAGGGCCGTAGCCTAGGGGAAACCGGTAGGGGCAAACCATATTTTTCGTGGTACACATATATATTTGCCGAGGATTTTGTTATAGAAAAATTGGAAAATGTCGAGGGTGGGGGCAATCTCCCGGGGCTACAACCCTGGTTTGCTTGGCATCAGCATGACTAGGATTCAGAAGAGGTACAATGGTTATACACAATGATCATGTAACATATTATGAACTTGTATTATGTAATTTATCGCATTGAAAAAAAATCTCTTGTCATCTATTCAAAAGTCCATTCCGTGTGGTATCCTGGTCGACCTCCTTTCTGCTTTACATTTATTGTAAAAGGATATCCTACTTAAGACTAGCAAAATGTATCTTTGATAACACGTGCTAGTTGTGTCGCCCTCGACGCCATGTTGTTTATTTGCCCAAGGGATAAACCAAATCGCGCGTCTGTCACAGAACAGTTATGTCATTTGCCGTAATCGCGATATCAAGCATTGACACGTTTATTCTGACTGTGACGTATTTGTTATGTTGATCCTATTTCTTCTTGTTTTGATTTTTAGGCAATTCGCTTGCACAATAAAGAGACCATTCGCTGTGAGGTACAACCCATACACCCAAGTTGTTGATGTCCTGAACAACACCCGGTGCATAGCGTATGCCGTGAGCGAACTCAGGGGAGATCTTTGCATTGTCAGTGATGCGTTGAGGCGACTTCAGCAACAGGAAGTCAGGATGGCGGAACAAGAGCAGGGGTCTGTCGAATCTCCTCGATGACGTCACACTGTTTAGAATTATAGATAGATCAAGTGTTTATATTCTGACATGTAATTGTGTTATAGACAGAGAATATCAAACTTTATTATGGATCTGTTTACCGCTTTGATATCATTCCATATTATTCAATGGCTGGGATATGCACTTTGTAAAAAAAGTCTTGTTATTATTATCTATATCAACACAAGTATTTTCTCTGTTCATTTGGCTTTGTGTATACTATAGATATAAACCAATTTTGCAGTAGGCAGTATTATTTAGTTATATAACTGACGTAATCTTCAAAGGTTTCTTAAAAAAATGTATAATCATTCATAAGAAATGGGTATATATTAGTTACATGTTCTCACAATTGCATTGTACACATCAGTACTAAATGTGTGTGTGATATTGTACTGCATTATTCATCATAACATATTATAATATATTTATTGAATAATTAACTCATTTCATGCTAGATTAATTATATAATGATGATATAAAAGTAATCAGAGATTTATTAGTGATCTATATAAGGAAGAGAGGTTTACCTTACTTTATCTTTGTATTGAATTATTATTCAGGTTAATGGAAATAAAGAGATACTACAGCAAAAGCAATTAGAACATTTGTACATGCATGAATATTTAACGACTTGCCAATTCTTCTTTATTCCAACTTAGCAATGCAAACAGATATAAGAAAAATGTTTAATCAAACCTATTGAAAAAGACATATACATTCATATATAAGGTTATTCAATCTTGTTCCTGTCATAAAAAACGTATCTAGACGTATAACTTTTAGTTATGTGATATATTCATTTATTACCTCAAAAGAACGTCTATGCTTTAGTCACGACAACACGTAATCACAAAACTGCAAACTAAAATAGAACACCAATGAATATGATAAATATAAGGGACAAATAGCAAATTCTCTGTGTGAGAGAACCTCGTTTAAGATTATTCACCTAGCTATAAATCAACCGTCATCAACGTTCGCTCAATAGAAAAGAGGTTAACTTTAGAATCGAACAGCCAATTGGGAAAAATCACGAACTTCTATTTTTGAAAACTAGAAGCGAAATCAGGTATCCGCGAATGGTTCAGCGTTTCCTGCTACACAAGTGCTATCCGTCGCAATGGTCCCGTGTCATGCTGATGTATGGCAACCCCTTCCCATTCTTAAAAACCATAACTCCATCAACTCGATCAAAATTACCTGGTTAAATGACGAATAAGGATTAAAATGTGTACGTAAACAAAGGTTTTCTTTAACAATATTACCTACTTTCAAAGCAATCTACCATAATCACAAGATCAATTTGCCATTGCCATAAGGCATATAACGAGTTTCAATTGTGAGAATACAATTATTCTTATTATTAGTTAACTCAACACAACTGATGCTGGTTTAATGTTATCAAAAAGCAAGCTATGTTTCCCGTTACAGATATGTTCTCCCGCTGAAGTGTATCAGTGACAATGTAATATATTCTAGCACTATGGCGTATAACCTATTAGAACATTCTAGAAACGGACTTGTTATATCCTTCTGTAGTACTGTAGCATGACCATAGAACGTCCTATATACGAACCAACATTTCAACAGTACACCTATTGTTATGAAGTTCTAGTTTTGAAGACAAGCTCTAGAATCAAATTAGCTGTAAAACATAAACATTGTCATGTTGTATCTGTAGACAAGAGGCCCATAGGGTTTTAACGCCCATCTGGATGGAATCTGCCCATTAATTTCAGAGATGTCGTTTAAAAGCATACTGTCAAATTTAACACTCTTGGCACTGCCAAACTGTTCCCTTGGAGTCGGAGGGTCAGACACTTCATTTTTACAATCTTTAATCCACTTTTCCTAAGGATGCAAAATTTGGTTAAAACTGCCAAGTAGTTTCAGAGAAGATGTTGTTTAAAGACAAACTGTCAAATTTATCACTTTTGGCCCCGTCCACCATTCCCTGGGGTGTCAGGGACTTCAATTGTACAATCTTGAATTCTCTTTCCCGAAGTATGCTTCCTGCCAAATTTGGTTGAAATCTGCCCAATATTCTCAGAGGAGTTGTCGTTTAAAGGCATACTGTCAAATTTACCCTTTTTAGCCCTGCCCACCTTAATGTTCCTCTGGGTGGAACAGCACTTTACTTTAATTTGGTATTTGATTAGGTCATAAGAAGATTTTTGGATTTTAGGGTAAGTTTTCCCATTTTGGTTTATTATACTCCGTGTCTGATTACTACAATGTACCTCGATTATCTATTGCCGTTTCATATTTTACCTCTCCGTCGATTGTTTCCACATTTTAGCCTTATCCTTCGTTGGTTGGTGTAAAACTGGTCCATTAATTTGTACAAATAATTATGGCATCGATATGGAAGTTCAATATAGTTTGCATCATCGTCTTGGCGTGTTACGATTTGTACGCCTTTATAAGTAGCCACTTTCAGCTTCTAAGTTTGTATTTTTAACCACAAGAGATATTTAGATAGGCGTTTGCAATTTGGGAATTTTTGAGTGAGGTATGTGAGGTGTGGCATTAAATGTTGAGAAATCATAGGTTTTGATGACCTTCAAACTAATTCATTATATTTTTAGTTGTTTTAGGTAATTTTATTTATAACGTTATATTTTCGATGAGCGGGATATCCATCCAAAAACAGCTATCTAGATGCATAAGTTGAGAATTTCCTATTTTTACTAAGCTTACAATTTAGTTATATATGCTTTATCATCTTAATAATTATTGTTTACCTGTATTCTAAATTATGGTGTCTGGTGAATATGTTGACTCTTTATTGTCAGTCAGATAGTCAGTCAGTCAGTCTGTCTTTTGATAATATTTAATTCTATAATAATAATAGTAATCTTTATTTCCTCCATTTTCTGAAGAGTATTACAAAATAAATTCAATGTAACAAACTAATAATT
>JAUMGZ010011698.1:0-10171 GCA_032359645.1 Pododesmus macrochisma | reverse complement strand
AAATATTATGATACTGTATTTGACCTAATACCCCCCTAAGCGCCCATGGTGCTTAACAAATTGGAAAAAGTAAAGGGGCTGCTTATTAGGACTACATTACGAGTCCAAACGCTGAATGCTCTCCTATAATGGATCTTAGCTATTATTCAGGACCACAGGTGCTTGAAAAGGGAGGGGTGCTTATAGGAACATGGGCACTTCTTAGGTCAAATACAGTAATTGAACTCTGAAGAAACTTCTGACTCCAAGCAAAGATGGGGGGAGGGGGGGGGGGGGGGTGTTATACTGGCAAAAAAGCATGCATGCATGCACATGACACACAGCTATTTAGTATCTTGGGGAGGTTCTTGAAGAAATGTTGCAGTGAATATATAGATTTTAAAGCTGGTAGAGAGTTGAACTTAAAGTCAAAGGTCCCAGATTCAAACTCTGTTGGAGTTGGTTATATTTCTTGTACTCTAGAAATTCCAAACTTCAATACTAATTGAGATTTTGATCCCAGACTATGAAGAGTTAGAGATTAACTTTGGTAATGTGTTATATTAATCTTCTAAATAAAAGAGCTTTATTTAACTTCGAGGAAAAGTACTTTTGTTTGATATTAGCTGTTTGACTACTGAATATAAAGTACTGAAGAAGTGGACATGTCTCGACAAAATTTTAGATATAGAAATTGACAGCAAATGGACAATTAGACATTTTCAAAAAGTTTCATCTGTCTTGTTTTATCATACATGTAGGTGTGCTTTTGAGTGCAAACTGTACCAAGTAATTAGGTCCTACCAAACTTTTACTTTGAATCTAACATTTACCTAGTTCATGGTTTAGTCTCCTTGTAGCATACTCTGATGTTTTGACAAACATTTCTTACTATTTCAATGAAAATCTTCAAATTTGGCCAGTTATCTATATCTGACCGGCTTCCTAATTCCTTATGTATTGTTCTTGACACACAATGGTCATATTCTGTATATACTCATAGATAGTCACCCTTATAGTTAAGTAGCACCCCTGATTTGAGCATTTAAATCAGGTATTTAGCCTTGACCTGCAGTTAAGTCGCACCCCTTCTACGGGAAAAATGTGCATGATGAAATTTGCTCATTTCATATTAATCTAAATTCTAATGTATTTCAGTCTTTTGCATACAATAGTAAAAATATTGCTTATTTCAGTAAATATTCAGAAGTCAATCAGCAGATTCTTACTCTTTTTATTAGTAGTATATTTGGTTTTTATCCTTGCTTGCTTTTGATGTTGTCTGCATGCACAAAATCGCTACATCTTTCTATAACCTCGGTTTTGTTGAAGGCGAACAAGTCACAATCCTAGGCTATAACAAGGGAGGCGAGTGGTGCGAGGTCAAAAACAAGGCAGGTGATATAGGATGGGTGCCTAGCAACTACATCGCCCCTGTCAACAGTCTTGACAAGTTCTCGTGGTATCATGGCCAGATCTCACGTAATGCGTCAGAGTACTTGCTCAGCAGTGGTATCAATGGGAGTTTCCTTGTACGTGAGAGTGAGAGTAGTCCAGGTCAAAGGTCAATATCTGTGAGGTTTGAAGGAAGGGTGTATCACTATCGAATCAGTGAGAATCCTGACGGAAAGGTGATTTACTATTGCTGTGCATGCATTTTAATTCATATTTGTTACTTAGAATTTGAAAAAAATTAAATATTAATAATACATTACATTCAGAAGGAATGTTGTGAAAATGGTTAATGAATGCTATTACAAATACTCAATCTTATTAAACACTGGTAACTTGAACCGATGTGATTAAAATCATACCTAACACCCCCGGCCTTATAATTTCTCCATGAGTAGATGGTGTAATTTATGACTTTAATCAGGTTGATGTTGAACACAATTAATCATAAACTGCTAGAATATTTAGCATTACCTACCATCTTCATATTAAAAGGATAGCATGATGCTTGATTGTAGCAGAGACCAGCATTACTGGGTAGGAGGAGGACTGGTTGGCTCGGTGTCAGGATAATCTGACCGAGTGAAGTATCATGTCAATGTATCTGCGGCATGATATTTCAGTGAGACAGCACTATTTAGTCGCCATAAGTGCGCACTGTCACACACAGACACTGTCTCGATATGACCTATATATGAGCTAATTATATAAAGGGAGGCTAAACCCAATAAATAAACAAACATTGATTGTAACAGCTGAATGGAAAGTCATATCAATGCATCTGCAGTGCAATTTTAAAGGGAGACAGCACTATAACAGATAACACTATCACAATAAAGCTTTGCAGCACTATAAAAGATAACACTATCACTTTTAAGCTTTGCAGCACAGAGGATGTTAAATCAACCTATTTCAATCAGTCAAAAAGTTAGACAGTTCTGATAAAACCTGAAATTTGATTAAAGGACTCCAAACCTCTTTAAAAGAAAAAAAAAACCACTTATCTTTCTGAAATATATAGTGTTGTAGTACAAATACATGAATATATAGCTAATAAATTTTCCATGAAAAGGACAAAGTGACATTTATATTGCAGTATGTTTTGTGATCAACTAAAAGTTAATTAAAATATGCCTACAAGGAACTTTGTATTTATTGTATTGTCATTTATCTTGTCTAGGTATTTGTGACACAGGAGCATCAGTTCAACACATTAGCAGAACTTGTACACCATCACTCTATCCACTCCGATGGTCTGGTCACTACCCTGCTCTACCCGGCACCAAAGAGAACAAAACCGACTGTGTTTGGCCTCAGCCCGGAGCCTGATAGATGGGAAATTGAGAGGACTGAAATAGCAATGAAGCACAGGCTAGGTAAACTTTTCTTATTAAATAGACAATGTTTATTATAGACTTTCTATATAAGTACTGATATGTGTAATTTAGATGTATTTTCATAAAACATGCAAACAAAAATTTATTTATTTTATTTTCACATCATATTGATGATTATTAGCATACTAATGGTGTGGTGTCTCAGAGGTACAATGTAGAGCATTAGATTTGTGCTGGTGTTAGAATCCAAGAAGGGAGTTCAAATCCTGGCCGCATTAAAACCTGAGACTTTTAAATAGGCAATCTTCTCGCTCACCGCTAAGCACTCAGCATTTCTTGGTAGGAGAAGCACTGGTTCACTCATTGTCAGGATAGTGTGACCAAGTGAAGTATCATGTCAATGTATCTGTAGCATGATATTTCAGTGAGACAGCCCAATGAAGTCACCATAAATGTGCACTGTTACAAGCAGACACCATCTGGATTTACATGAGTTGAAGGGCCGATAAACCCCAATAAAACAGACAAACAAGCATAATTTAAATTGGTTTTGCTTATCATCATAATGTTAAAGTGATCAAAAGACTGAGTTTTCACCTTTTAACATAGTCAAAAACTCTCAACCCTCACATAAAAGATTTAGCCACCAGTCAAAGATTGTCATTTAAAATTAACAACTATTTGCATTAGAACTTATACCTTAAAGTTACATTGATACTTGATCATATTTTTTCTCCATAGAATTCTTTTTTCATTCTACTGTATTGATGCAGTTAAGTATACAAGAATGATTTAAATGTCATCGAACATGTTTATATTCAGGTGGTGGTCAATATGGAGATGTGTATGAAGCTGTGTGGAAGAGATACAACAAAACTGTGGCTGTTAAAACTCTAAAGGTAACATATACATCATTCATAATTACAGATAATGCAAACTCAGAAAATCAGTCTGGGGTTTATTTCGTGGAATATTTAAAAGAAAAATAGGGAAAATCAACCGCAAAATTTGTTGTTGTAATTTCTTAACAATATTGATATATACCTGATTGTACTATCACCTGAAGTGTAGCGGAGACATATAATTCTGTGTAGGGGATCATAGATATATTCACCTTTCATTTCAGATTATTTAATTAATTTTTTGTCTGATTTTGTGGATGTGTGCATTAAATGTCAAAGATAACATATGATTCCACAGGATAAATTTCACTTAAAAAATCCAATGGAAATTAAAATTTAATTTTTTTCATGGGAAAAATGCATGCATCACATTGTATTGATGGTCAAAGCGGGCACGGCGAGACATTTAATTTCGTGAAATTCTTGTTTAATATGACCATTCAACAAACTGCTGGTAACCAATGATATTATATATCTGTCACACATTAGAAGACACATTCTCATTTAATGCTTATTTGTTTAACAGGAAGATACAATGGCATTAAAAGATTTCCTGGAGGAGGCCTGCATTATGAAGGAGATGAAACATCCAAACTTAGTACAGTTGCTAGGTAATATCAACAGACTGGTTTACACCCCCAAACTTTGTTAGCTACTTGGTAAATATGAGTAGAATGGTTTACAACTCCACACTATGTGCAGTTGAGTAGACTGGGTTACATCCCCCACACTTAGCACAGTTGCTAGGTAAATATGAATAGAAGAGTTAACACCTTCAAACTTGGTACAGTTGCTAGGTAAATGTGAGTAGACTGATTTACATCCCTCAGTGAAACATCCAAACTTTGTTCAGCTGATAGTTAAATAAAAATAAAAATAGACTTGTGTGCATCCCCTGTTTAACACCTTAAGTTACAGTTGCTTAACTTAAATTTGGTACTTAGAAAATTGGCATAGGTGCTAAGTAATGGCGTATATCCTTTTTGAAAATAAAAAAATTATGAATTGACTGGTTTTTAGCCCTTGGTTCTCACACAGAGTATTGGTTCTTTACTTTTTATAATTATCATATTTATCGGAGGCATGTTTCAGATTGCATTTTTGTATTCTTAATTAAAACATACAAACTTGTTCAGTGGACTGGTTTTCATCATTCAGTATGCCATACAAGATAAGCTTCATTGTCAATTAAACACATTTTCAGCTCTTTTCTTTTTATCATTGCAGGTGTTTGTACAAGGGAGCCTCCATTTTACATCGTAACAGAGTTCATGACCCACGGTAATTTGTTAGACTTCCTGCGTGGTTCAGGTAAGGAGGAGATGAGTCCTACCATACTTATGTATATGGCGACACAGATAGCATCAGGCATGTCATACCTTGAAGTCAAGATGTTTATACATAGGTAAGTTTTCATTTTCGTATCTTTCTGATGAAAAGTCCTTGCCTCACAAAATGTAGAATTTAGAGAACAGCTTTATGGTGTTTTAAATCTGAGGCATCACGCACCTGCCTGCTTCTATGCTCTTGGTGCAATTTCTATATGAAAATTAGCTTTCAAATCATGCCTTATGGTCCAGAAATTAGTTTCTATGCTCTGGAGAAAAAAAATTAGAAGAGCAAATGCACCATAACATTACTATTCAAATGCACCAACTATAACATTGTCTTAGTGCTTGTTCACATATTTAGATAGAGTGCTTTGACAATAGCGATTTTGAATGTCTGACAATCGTCGGGAGTTTTGTAAAACAGAAATCAGAATTAGTTGCAGTACAATAGGACATGAAATAATTAAACATCTATGAAAGCAAACTTTGATGAACTATTGTTAAAGTTAATTTGTTTGTTTTATGCAGAGATTTGGCTGCTAGGAATTGTCTTGTTGGAGAAAGTCATCTAGTCAAGGTTGCCGACTTTGGGTTGGCCAGGTTAATGAAGGACGATACTTATACAGCTCATGCAGGGGCAAAGTTCCCCATTAAGTGGACAGCTCCCGAGGGTTTGGCCTTCAACCGTTTCTCAACTAGATCTGATGTTTGGGGTATGTATGAGGAGTAACTTTGCAATACATTTCATTTTCTGCTGTGAATCAGTACTTTCTTAAGAGCATCTAAATTATTATTTAATTTTGAAAGTGATAGAATATAGAAAACAACTATTGATGTCTTTAATACAAGAAATCTACAACTATTACATAAACATGTTCAACAGTTAAACATCCAAATTTCAAAATGATTAGGCTTAAATTTATCAGTTTCACTAAAATATTAATGCACTTTGTAGCATAAAGGAAATATTTGTTAACAAGATTTCAGCTCTAATGTTTTTTTTTAAAACTTGAACCAAAATGTCTTTAGTTTAATGAGAGTGAGTATAGAAGTATAGAAGTGTTGGTAGGTGTGTTTATAGTTCAATGATGAAGCCAGTCAGATTTAGTCACTGCCTAGAGGAAAGCCTAAATATCAGACCATGTAGTAAATAATGTCTAATAATGTATAAAAAAAAATTCCTTTAAAGCATTTGGTGTGTTGCTGTGGGAATTGGCCACATATGGAATGTCTCCCTATCCTGGAGTGGAGCTGACCGAGGTTTACCACTTACTAGAGCGGGGCTACAGGATGGACCGTCCAGCAGGATGTCCAGCAAATGTGTATGAGCTAATGATGAGATGTAAGTTGTGAGATGCCAATAATTCTCTGTAATACTATTACTATATAACCTGTCACATGTTGATGGCTTTACATTTAAGGTGAGATAACTCCAACTTTTAAGTACCTACATCATTGCTTTGGCTGTATTAGGGAAAGTGATATGCAGGTGCATCTTACAATTCTCCGATTCAAACCCAACATAACATTTCTGCGTACTCATCGTATTAAAAGCTACGTTATTGAAACCATCCAGATTTTTGTGGGGTGCAGCTATTTTGAAATAAGTGCTATAGACATGGCCACTTACATGATACAGCCGAGGTTAGATGTAGTAACAGAGTGTACGGAATGGGCTGAAGTGTGACATTGTGTATTACCAGTCACATTGATGGTCATGTACAATTAAGGGAGATAACTCTTACATTTGGATCAGAAACGCTTTGCTTTCATAAATTTTGATACTTTGTCATTGTTTAAAACATTTGTGGATTGTTAACAGATTAATACATGTCTCCACAAAGCATCATGCGCTAACATAACATCAACACTTACCTGACCTGACGTAAAACAAACAAGACTATTTAATTCTGTCAGTTAATTTTTACCTATAAACGGATTTACATTTTGTTATGGTTTGGCTGTTGTTCTTGTGAAAAAACAAAAAGAAATGTAAACACTTGATATTAAAGTTTTGAACTGTCCTAGTTTTATATGAACCATGTAAACTTAAATGTTGATAAGATCATACTAAAATTCAGATGACAACACAACCTTGACAAATACTGGCAACCTTTTACACTACTTAATGTAGATGGGCCGTTAAAGCATTTTGTCTGTGATGTTTCAAACAAATTCTAGAAAAATAAAACTAATGAAAGATACATAATGTTATATGTTCTTAATATGTTCCTGTTTATTGGCAAAACAGTTAAATAAGAAATGGATTCATCTATTTTACCTTATTTTCAAACTTTGTGTACATACACATATCTATTTATACTAGGCTTATGTCAAACACCAATGAAGATACTCCACTTTAAATTAACTTTCTTGTGTTATGTTTTTAGGTTGGCAGTGGGACCCTAAAGACCGACCTACATTTAAGGAGATTCACAATGCCTTGGAACACATGTTTGACACATCAAACATAAGTGAAGGTAACATTTGTAACTGCAGTATTCATGTATATCATACAACTCAAGTAATCTCTACAACTTTTAGAGTGATTAATTGGCTGAAATGTTGTATATTTGTCAATGTTTTATTGTGGATATCAACAATTTTCATTTTTAAACCAAATCTATGATCAAATTTATGATGTCTGAAATTTGCTGGAAGAGTAGAAAGCCAATTGGGCATGAAACCAGTAATTTGCAATTTTTCAGGGAATTTGATAAGAAATCTAATGTCAGAAAGACTATTACACTTGATGATAGGTACGAGAATCACACATGCGGACAGAATATAAGTTCTTACACTGAGACAAAACTCTTAATTTACCGCCTCCATGCATGGCACTGGTGATTATAGCACTAGGTCGGTGTTGTTGGGACAAATTATACAGAACGTTGATGCAGTCAGAAGTTCAGAAGTTCATAGCCTCAGCAACAATTCTTCTATTTTGATACTTTTAAATGACTTGATTTAAATTTGAAAATTTTCTCTAAAATACTTTCCAATTTTTTTAACTTGCGTTTCGGTCAAATTATCCAAGTTGCTGGTGCTAGGGCATTCATTATTCCCATGCTTACAAAACTGGAGAGGATATTGTAACACAACTGTTCTTCTGTCTGTGTTTTTGTTTCCATGCAATAACTCCTATTCCTGAAGCTTGATTTCAGTCAAACTACACAGACGTTACTTGTGTTAAGGATTTGTTGAATAAGTGAAGAACACCAGCTAGTAGTTGATTAATGTACATGTACATATGATAATCTCCTCAAGTGCAAGAAACATAATTTATTTTTTAAAAAAGTGCATGAATACAATGATGTAGAGGATTGTCTGATAACCAAGGCTTAGCTCTGTTATAAACATTCTAATTTTAATTTCGGAAATACATTATGGTTGCTAAGGTCTTCTGTATGTTTTAACATTAATTTAAAGCCAAAATCTGAACAAAACTTTTGCAGAGGTAGAGAAAGAATTGGAAAAGAATGACACCAAACGGATACCAGGACAACAACAGCCAGTCAAGAAAGGGAGACAACCAACAAACATGGATGGGAGTGAACATCTAGAAGGAAGAATAAGTGCTGGTAGGTGTAGAATAAATCACCTTTAGGATCAACAGGATTAGTCACAATGACACGTAGTTGTTACATTGAACACACAATACACCAAGTCCAAATGGCAGTCTTTCATAATAGTTTTATACATTTCAGAAGTTTAGTGGAATTAAACAGTTAAAATAACTCTTTATTAAATACTTGTGTCTAGAATGACACAGTTTGCTTAGTTGGTATATCATTTGCTTTGTGTGCAATAGATTAAAGGTTCAAATTGTATTTGATTGCACCTAAAACCTTAAAATCAGGTAGTCTTCTGGCCACTTGCTAAACACTCACCTTTCAGGTTAATACCAGACTGGTTGGTTCAGTGTCAAGATAATATGACCAAGTGAAGTACCGGTGTGTCTGCGGTGTAATATTTCAGTAAGACAGCACTATAAAGTTGCATTCAGTGTACACTGTCACAAGCAGAAGCTGTCTTGATATGACCTAGACATGTGTTGAAAGGGACATTAAACCCCAATAAAACAAACAAACATCAGACCAGGCGTTAATAAAATATCAATTAAACAGCCTAACAGTAATTGTGTTAAGGCAAAATCAGAAGCTTACCAATATAGAAATAGACTAATCCCATGATACTAAAGTCATGGTAACATTGATAATGTTTGGTAATTTTGTCTGATTTGTTTTATAACCAATGAATACCCTAAAAGTTAAATACTATAAAACTTACCTAGTGTTGTATTAATTGCTACATCTGTTCATCGCTTTAAATGAACTCAAGTCTTTTCTACCTTCATTTTATATGGGCACTTTTGTTATAAAGAAAACTCTGTTGGGGTAAATACCAATAAGTAAAATGCAATCAACCATATAACAATCATCATACTTAGTTGTCACTATAGACAGATTACATAATGGCCAACACTCCCTATTAGGAGGGAGTCTCCCTACTTTTCACACACAATTTTCACTTTTGCACGCTTAAATAAGGCAGTTAACACCACTATTTTGTCATATAGGGAATTGTATAGAGGTATAAAAGATATTGTTAGATATGTCTACACATTATCATCCCTACTCAAATGTTGTAATCTTTGTCAGTATGGATCACCTAGTGTTACACTGTACATCTATTTATAAACAAAGAATCAACAACTCAGATACATTTGTGAGAATCAATCATTTAATGACTGTTACCTTGACACTCATTTGATAACACATTGTATAACGAAGACTTGTGATGTACTTCCTTACCCATTGACCCCTAAAGTCATATTAAGACTCTTCCAAAACAATGAATTGCATCACCTACTGTCAAAATGCATGGGTGAATGGGTTAACCATATCTCTATATATATCTAATGACTGTTTGTTTTGTATTAAGGTCCAACACCTCCTGCTGGCAGGCGTGTGTTACCTCCCTTAGATGATGTCGATGTCACTCTACGACAGTCGGGCAAAGGGCCGTCCAAGTCCCGCAAAAAAGGAGGACCTGCACCAGCCCCGCCACGTAGGACTACTTCCTGTAAGGATCCAACTGAGAATCAGAAGGATATGGAAAATGAACTGAAAGCTAAAATGAAGCTGCAAAAGGCAAAGATTGAGAGCTC